>MU228187.1:360584-382768 GCA_018584345.1 Thuja plicata | reverse complement strand
CCTAAGGAACCGAAAGGAAGTCACCAAGGAGGGGCGGAAAAATGAAGGTCATAGGACAAACCCTGTCCTATAGGAGGTCAGAATCCGCCCAGGCATAGGACAGAGTGATTTGCACTTCCATACTTAGAAGTATAAGTCTGTTTTAATTTAATTTCTTATACTTTAAGTTATATTTGTATAAATACCTTCCAGGATGTTTGAGATAGGTTTCAGCTTCATAGGAGTTAAGGTGCAGATTCTAGATTTTGGGGGTTTTTAAAATATTTCAGGACTTAGCCAAATTTCAGGATTCAGCACCCTTCAGCAAAGCTACCTCCCACAATCTATTTCGACTTTCTAAGATCGAATTGAAGCTGGAACAAGGATTCTCAGAGGGTTTACACTTGTTTCATCACGAATCCTTTGGTTTTGATCCCATACTCCCGGAAGATTTAGCACAACTCTCGCCCATGTTTCAGACAGACTTGACTTCCCAGCAGGCCAAAATTGCCCAAAACCAACTTCCAAACTTCACTTGCCGGACCAAGGGGCTTGAAAACTGTCGCCAACAAAGACTACCTAAGACCACTACTCCTACTGCTTGCAAAAGAGGGGGTCCCCATTTATAATGGGGCGATGGTGTGAAAACCTCACAACACTTCTCTATACTGGTCTCCTCTTCCCCTCTAGCTCCTTCTGCTATCCCTTTCTCTTTTCTTCCGTAACTCCTAAAGACCGAAAATCCCCCTCAACAAATACACCACCCGATGGTTTAAACAACCACCTCCGTGTGAGCTGGGGTGACTCAGCTCGCCACTCCGCCACCTAGACATACAAAACCGAAACCATGCCGAGAAGAAACCCGCTCTCTCACAAAACATTCACGGAAGGAAAACCATCAGCACTTAAGTTGAGATGCCAAAAACAAAAGATTAAAACAAAATAAAGAAATGAGGCATAATAAAACGCCGAAATACTTCAAAGGTGGCACCTAAATCATACACCACCGAAAAAGTTAAGAATACTCCCACTTAAAGGAACGACACCCAAGCTATATTGTGAATGAAACGATGGAAGCCTAACAAAAGGCTAGGAGTTAAGAATTAATATCATGACTTTGTGATAAAAGGTGACCAGGTTAACCCGAATCGAAGCCTAAGCAATAATCATGTTTAGTCCTTGGCCAAAAGAATGGATCACTTGCCCACATAAATATATAAGGTTACCGATGTTAGTTCTTTGTTTACCATGAACATGCTCCTTCCTCTTTCCCGATGATACCTCTTCCCCTTCTGGGCTAGTTGGTCCTGCATTCATTTGAAATAACAATACATAGTTAATTCTTGTCACGATAACCATTGATAATCAATAATACCATATGTAATGAACTAAAAGATAATTAGATCCAGTATCCCTATTTGATTGCTTAAACCATCTAGTAAGATTCGTATTTACTAATTCATCCATTAGTAACAAACCTTTCACATTTGCTCAACATAACAACTTGTTAATTTAAGTACTAAAACCTTAAATATAAACAACACCAAATACCATTAGGTCATAATGCAATACCTTAAACCATTTAGGGCATATTGCGATACCAGATACCACTTAGGGCATAATACAATACCTGAAACCATTTAGGGCATTTTGCGATACCAGATACCAATTAGGGCATAATACAATACCGAAAACCATATAGGGCATATTGCGATACCAGATACCAATTAGGGCATAATACAATATCTGAAACCATTTAGGGCATTTGGCAATACCAGAGGATGTTACATGGGCTGAGATGGTTTTGGATTGGGTCCAAGCATGGTATTGGATTATTTTGAGATTGACTTGTCAGTATTGAAGGCAACTGAATCAATGATCTGCTGATCATAAAGCAAAGAAATATGCAAAAGCCCAAATTGCCTTACAGAAATAAGAGCAAGGGCATCCATTATATAGAGAATTGAAAGAGAGGGTACATTATGGTGTTCAACCATATTCACCAATATTACAACCATAATATTAAAGACCTACAACTATCAACTACAAACATAAATATACACAACCATATATTTAATATGGGACTGCATAGTCAAGAAAGACAACAAGTATTCTAGAAAGGAGGCCAAAGCCAATAAAAGCTGCCAATGGGAATTAATAGTGCTGTCAAGGATCACTCTCTTCACTGTATAAACTTACCAATTTTGGATATATTTATTAAAGTTATATTATTTGCACAAGTCTGATGATAATAGCTTACATAAATACTGATAAATTTATAACACTTCAACACCAAATTATATACATTAAAGAAATTGTTTTGGACATCCTTCCAGTGCTTGTTCTCTTGAATTATGTTCACGATTTTCCTTTTTCTTTCCCAAATCTGGTTTGCGAAGAATGGATTCTTGTGAGATATTCAGATGATATTTCATAGGGTTGATACAATCAGAGCTTTGGTGCTACTGCTGAATGGTATTGTATTTATAGATTGAAAATAATGATGTAAATGTTCATGTTTTTGCAGCATTGAAATTTATAAACATAACAAAGAGGAACGCATTGCAAGAACATGGGGAACAACAGCCCCAGGATTGCCATATGTGGAAGAAGCAATAGCTCATGCAGGGAAATGGTTAATTGGAGGTGATCTGGAGGTGATAGAGCAGATCAGATATAATGATGGTTTAGATCACTACAGGCTTTCTCCTCAACAGCTCCGTGAAGAATTTGAAAGACGCAAAGCAGATGCAGTGTTTGCTTTCCAGCTAAGAAATCCAGTTCATAACGGACATGCCTTGCTAATGACAGATACTCGCAGACGTCTTCTTGATATGGGCTACAAGAATCCTATCTTACTCCTTCATCCATTGGGTGGCTTTACAAAATCAGATGATGTGCCACTTAGTTGGCGGATGAAACAACATAACAAGGTCTTCGCTAATTGCTTTGTTTTAACTCCTAATAAATATGGGTTAGCATTTGAGACCTGAGTTTGACCAGCTCAATATAAAACAAAATATGCTTTAGCATATTCTGACTGCTGATTGAGCATAGTGGGGTTGGGTTAAATAGTCCTTGGTAACAGAACCTGTGTTACCAGCAAAAGAGAGCTTGAATAGTAGCCTATAATAAATTTCAGATATCGTAAACCTGTTTGGAACCTGTGTGAGTTGCAATTGATATTGTTTTGAACGGCTTTTTGCTTAGGTTCTTGAAGAAGGTGTCCTTGATCCAGAGACAACAGTTGTGGCTATTTTCCCCTCTCCTATGCAATATGCAGGGCCAACAGAAGTTCAGTGGCATGCTAAGGCTCGGATAAATGCAGGGGCGGACTTTTATATCGTTGGTCGGGATCCCGCTGGCATGGGTCATCCTACGAAGAAAAGAGACTTGTATGATCCAGATCATGGAAAGATGGTTCTTAGTATGTCTCCTGGTCTTGAGAAGCTCAACATTCTCCCATTCAGGGTATGCTTTCAGTAAGAATGCTAATATATTTTTTCATTTGTTTATAAGCAGTAAACTAATTTGAGTCTGGACTGTTCAATGCATAGATTTGCATGACTATGATGGGACTAGGGTCCAATGAATTTTCAGCTCACTTTGGCCTAGAATTTTTTATTTTGTTATTTTAAGGACTCAAAAAATATTGGGGATTCTTTAATAAATAAAAAAGTTATATCTACCTCTGTTGAATACTGCAATTTCCAATTGAAGCCTTCTACTTGAGTGAATGCTGAAATAGAGTATTGTTAGTTGATCCATGAAGTTGTATCCTCCTGCTTTTTTGTAAATAACTTCAGCATTTGTAATATCCCTATTCTGAATTTGTGTAGGTTGCTGCCTATGACAAAATGCAAAATAAAATGGCCTTTTTTGATCCATCACGACCTGATGATTTTCTCTTCATATCTGGCACTAAGGTATGAAACTTACTACATTCCCCTTTAATAATTATGGTACCCATACTATCTGAATCATATGGCAACTTGGTTTAATATTAGTCTCATTATCAAGAGTTGTGAAGTAACTGCTTTGAGGGAAACTCATCTTTCTTTGTACTTGAAGCATATAAGACAAATGTAAATGTTGCTTGACTTAATCAGTTTTCACTTCTACAGATGCGTAATCTTGCCAAAAATGGCGAGAATCCTCCAGATGGTTTCATGTGTAGTGGTGGATGGAAAGTGCTGGTTGAGTACTACCAGAGTTTGCAATCTAAGACCAATCAACATAGAGAAGTTGTAGCAGTCTAGTAGTATTTCAGTTGTGAGAGTACTTTTATGGAATCTATTGTGCAAATATGTAGAACATGGTTTGTGTGCATGTTGTTAAGGAAGTAGGCAACAAAATTTCAATTTCTTTTTAAGTTTGTTGAATAAAATGGTGTCTTCCAAATAACTGCTGTCAGGGAAAAATTAAATCTTCGGATAATATTTGAACTCAAGCAGTTAAACTGGACCAGAAGCCATTATTGTGAAGATTGCTGCTAAATGACAAAGACATCAGAAGGTATGGAATTTGGTTTGGTGTAAATACCAAAAATCCGTACAATAAAGGTTTGTGTAGTAGTGTGCTCAAGGAAGAAGGCCAGACCACCTCAATCTGGTGTAATAATTGGTAGAAAAAATTATAAGTTACAAGGTGACCGCTGCAAAGACCAAGTTTATGGCTTGATTATTATTTTCTAGGATCATTTGTAGCTTATTAATGACAAAATTATTACTATTAGCTATTGAAGGTGGTTATGATGTACCAACTTTACCAATTTGGTGCATGGTTCTACAAATGTAATTGTTGGCTTCCTTGATTTGTTTTATATATTGAAGTTTTTGCTTGCAAGATTTTGATTGTGATTATACGTGTCAATTCTAGAAGGGAGATCATTTTTTTCACGCCATTGTATTCAAATGAATAGCATCTGATGCAGTCATGATAGAAGTTTCCCCAATGGAGATTGTCCAACCATGCAGCAAGAGTCAACACAATAGAACAACCAACTTAGAAACAAAAAAAGACAATCAAGATGCTACAATAGATCTTTGCATTGCCTAGAAATTCTATATTTACATCACATTGGCTTGCAACATGCATATTACAAACTTTCAGCATACATACCTGATTACAACTGAAATCAAAACTAAACCTTAGTGCTAACCTCCGAAGGACTTCTTCCAGCACTGCCCCTAAACAAAGATCAAAAGGCACAATTTATAGAGCCTTTGCAACACAGATGTCGGTCATAACAATTACATTTTCCAAGACAAAGAAAACGTAACATGTACAAATATAGGCCAGGACCCAAATCATAAGATCTCAATGCCAAGATGTAGAAATGACACACGATCCAAGAGAGACGTTAGCCAAAGATCCAAGAACATTGTGACATGAGCCACTAAGCTTCGCCGATCAGGAAAATGTTTCGTGAGACTGGAAAACTCCATTTGACCATTAGAACATGAAGAACACGTAGAACTGACCATGAATCTTTAATATCTCAATAGTGAAGTATTCAAATGAGGTGCGAACCCAGACATAAGTAAAACACGATGTCCATAACCAACTTTGAAGTTCGCAACAACAAATGATCCAAAACCAAGGAACGCCACTAAAAACAAAGAAACTAGAAAACACGAACAAAACTGAAAGGAAATATTTTTGGGTGATGCAAGATTGTCAATGAACCAAGGGTGCATCAAACACCCCTGGTGAGAAGATGTTCCATAAGAGAAACTTATGAACATTTGACAGGATTCAGGACCAAAATCCCATGCTCATTCTTAATCCAAATATCCTCTCTATCTGCAACTCTCTTTCTCTACACTTCTACTCTTTCTTTTGTTAGATTCATCCTCCTGTTCTGCTATGTATTCTCTTTGTCATACCTCACATCAGCATCATAATTCTTACCACCTCCTTTCTTCTACACAACCAATTTACCTCTGCAACAAGACTTCATCTGATCTAAAGCCTTCTGTTGCTTCACTTTACCGTTCTTGTTATGTGATACCAACCGACTCTCAGATCTGCTTCCAAGATCATTCTTTAAATTGATATCAACCTCTGTATTATGTTTCCCTAAACAATAACTTTTCACAATGCCCAGATTCCTTGCATTTCTCCTTGCATTTCTCCCCTCTGCCTCCTTCAAAGGAACCAAAGTAAACTCCTGCCGATCTTTCTCTATTGTGACCAAGATACTTCTACAATCACGAATAGCTCCTCTATCAAATTGCCAAGGTTTGCTCAATAGAACATGACAAGCACTCATAGATACCACATCACACAATACCTCATCTTTGTAAGGCCCAATGTTTTTTATTAAGGTAACAACAGGTTTTGAAGGGCCCTGGAAACCATGTATATAGAGGGAACTTAAGATAGAACAATAAAAGTTTTGTAACCCAACAAGCCAGCTTGATCAAAAGGCCTAAGAGAAACACACTAACCAAAACCTAAGAAGAAACACTTCCCAGCCGCTGCAAAAAATAGATAATTAAAAATTAGCAGCAAAAAGAGAGAGAAATAGGGATCTTACTGAAGATTTCAGATGAGGGATTAAAATCCAGGTGACAAGGCTTTAACATAAGTATAAATTTATCATCCTCCCAGCAAAAATAGTTATCACACAGGATCTTAGTTCTATCATCAGCAAAATCAAACTTTGCAATGAAAAACCCTTTTGCCATTGGAAATATATGAACTATACCTGATAGCAATGGTTCATATTTATGAGTAACCCAATCATGCAGAAGAGGAAGGTTAGGCCAGAATCCCCGAAAATGGCATATTAGTCTGTGAGATTTAAAGATATCGGTGTTGTTCGCCAAATGGCATATTAGTCTGTGAGATTTAAAGATATTGGTGTTGTTCGCCAAATCCCCTTCAACCTTAGAAGAGAGCTTAACAGAGAGAGAACCACACACATGAACCAAATTAGAAACCCTAGGGTCATTCTCATCCATAGATGACTTAGAAACGATCTTAGCAAAACACACCCCTGGTCCCTCAGAGACCTTAGAGCCGATGCCAGTAGCCCGAAGAGAAGAGGTGCCATCCACCGCCAAACCCCTAGCCGCCGTCACAAAAGGAATCTTCGATGGGGCAGAACAAGCAAGAGGAGCAGACAAAACATTTGTAGAGAAGGTAGATGCAACAGCTGTAGGACAGACAAGAACAACATGACACACACTTGCTACAGTGCAAACAGGGAGGTCATCGCTCACCAGAGAAGTGGTGTGCACGAGGATGAGAGCCGCAGTCACGCGTACAGGGGAGGGAACCTTAGCCACAACGATGTTCAAGTTCACCAAACATTGTTCTTTCACTTGCACCATATGTTCATCTAAAAACCAACTTGTCCCATAAAGACAAGGATGTTTAAGCCTTTGTAAGCCAAGCTTTTGTACCATCTCTTCTGATACCAAGTTATCCGTACTACCACCATCAATGACCTTACAACATTTACCTTCTGATTTGCAAACAGTCTTGAACAAATTCCTCCTTTGTATAGGTTCAACTTCCTTCCTACTCAACATGACTCTCCTAAGCATAAGAGATTCTCCCATCTCAGGTTCTGCTATATTTTACTCAAGTTCATTAGTAGTATGCTCCTCATGTACTACAAGATTATGCCTACCCACACCTTTACTAGATCCTTCAGAACATTGAAAAGATCTATGTCTTATGCTACCACATTTGAAACAAGTACTTTTGAATTCCTTGCTACCATTCCCTCTCCTAGGTGCTCTCTGATCAGGTTCAACCTCAATGGTTTGCTTCTCCCTTCCTCTTGGGTTACCCTGTCTCCTCTTCAACTTATCTTCTGCCCTCAATGCATACTAATAAGCATCCTCCAATGTAGAAATCTTCAACATACTCAGTTCATCCTGAATATTAAATCTCAAGCCGTTAATATACCTAGCCACCTCCTCCTTAGTTATCTCTCGGTGTCCAGATTTGATTGTCATCTTATAAAACTTAGTGTAATCCTTCACACTTATGTCCTGCTTCAAGTTCTGTCTTGGACAATTCTAATTCATAATCCTCTGGAATTGATTTAGCCTTTAATCTATAAACCATTACCCTCCATCTAGTGATCTTGATTTTACCATTTTCTTCTCTATCTTTCTGCAATTCTTTCCACCATAAGGTAACATGACCCTTCCACTTAGTCTGTGCTAACTTAACCCTCTGTAGATCTCTCAAGTTCAAAATAATCTTCTAGTTCACCAATCCAATCTATCAATTCCTCAGAATGCAATGAACCAGAAAAAGTAGAAACTTTCATCCTATGACTTTTAATTACTTGTGCCATAGCCCTCAACATTCTTTCTTCATCGACAGGGATCTCAGTGTCTACAGTCTCAAGATCTTCAACAACTTCCTCATATTCCTCCCCAATCTCAAGATTCCTTTGCAATCTAGTCAATACATTTCAGATTTCATTCCTCATATCATTTTGGAAATCCTCCATCATTTGTTCTAACCTTTTAGGGTTCATTCTTCTAGGTGACATCTCTCCCAATCCTCAGGTGCAACTGCCACAGCTCAGCAATCTAGCTACTAGGACTCAATTGCCTCTCACTCAGCAATCTATTGAACACACTCATAGTCTGCCTCCTTTCGGTGATCGGTTCACCAATGGGATACCTTTTACAACTCAAACACAGTTCTCAACCAACAACAATCTCCTCTGTGATCCCCTTGCGTAAGTCCTCTACAATTGGGACTCAGATCCACACTCTGCCACCCCACAATCAAAACATCAAGGTCTTTGCAAGCTCGGGAACTCGATCTGCTAACACATGAACATTATCCTTTCTTTGATACCATCTGACGCAGTCATGACAGGAGTTTCCCCAATGGAGATGGTCCAACCATGCAGCAACAGTCAACATAGCAGAACCAACCAACTTAGAAACAAGAAAAGACAATCAAGATGCTACAACAGATCTTCGCATTACCCAAAAATCATATATTTACATCACATTGGCTTGCAACATGCAGATTACAAACTTTCGGCATACATGCCCGATTACAACTAAAATCATAACTAAACCCTAGTGCTAACCTTCAAAGAAATTCTTCCAGCACTGCCCCTAAACAATGATCAAAAGCCTCAATATATAGAGCCTTTGCAACACAGATGTCGACCAGAACAATAACGTTTTCCAAGACAAAGAAAACGTAATCTGTACAAATATAGGTCAGGACCCAAATTATAAGATCTCAATGCCAAGATGTAGAAATGACGTGTGATCCAAGAGAGACGTCCACCAAAGATCCAAGAACATTGCGATATGAGCCACTAAGCTTCGCCGATTGGGAAAATGCTTCGTGAGACCGAAAAACTCCATCCGACCGTTAGAACATGAAGAACACATAGAACTGACCATGAATCTTTAATATCCCAACAATGAAGTATCCAATGAGGTGCGAACCCAGACATAAGTAAAACATGATGTCCAGAACCAACCCTGAAGTTCGCAACAACAAATGATCCAAAACCAAGGAACACCACTAAAAATACAGAAATTAGAAAACATGAACAAAACTGAAAGGAAATATTTTTGGGTGATGCAAGATTGCCAACGACCCAAGGATGCTCTTGCATCAACAAGATCTTGATTTTGAAGCAAAATTTTCCTGCAAGGTATGCCTGATTTAATAGTCACAATGTGTGGGTCACTGATAAATCCCTTGACGAACTATAATGTTTCATAGTTTTTTCATCATTTGTAATTTGTAATATATCTAAAATGAATAAGATTCATAATAGATTTAATTTGTTCTTTTATGTGACATAACAACATACTCTTTGTTGATTGTAGTATTATTTGGTCTTACCTTATTAAATAAATTTTTTTGGAACACTCATTTTAGCTTAATTTATAGCATAAAATCATCAAAGCATATAAAATATTTTAAAATTATTTCCATCTCCTTTTCTTTTACCCTTACAACCAAGAAAAGCTGCTTGTATAACTTCCTATAAAATGACATTTTGTTGATTTTTTTGATTTCAAATTATTGTATGAATATTCAAATAACAATACGAATTATTCTTAAAGATCATTTTATTAGTGCCTTTTTTCTACAAAGTTAAAAATATGAGACTTTGTATATTATGACTTATTGTAAGTTATTAGGAATTGTATTTTTATAAAAAAAATTCGGTTCCTTAAAGAAATATACAGTTTTTTAAATATATTATTTTAATGTAATAATTGTATAAAAAATCACCAATAGAAAATGTTAATTAATTAATATAATGGATATTCAATTTTTGAAAGGGTCAAATATTTGACAAGTTTTTTTAATACATAAAATTGATCCCACAATCGAACCATGTCCTTTTACAATAAATTAAATGCATATAACATTTATCCAATTTTTAAAAGAGTCAATTATTTGACTTATTTTTTTAAATACATAAAATTGATCCTACAGTCATACATTTAGGATCATGCATTTTTATAATATTTAAACATGATTATAGGGCTCAATTTATTTATATTTAAAATTATAGTTCACACATCTTGGAAGCACAATAAGAATCTAGAGAGAGCCTTTTCTTCACAAAGTTAAAAATATGAGACTTGTTGTATATTGTGACTTATTGAAACTTATTATAAACTACATTTTTATAACCATTTTTCTTCCTTAAGAAATACACAATTTTTTAAATATGATCTTTATTGTAATATTTGTATAAAAAATCGCCAATAAAAATGTTATTTAATTAATAAAATGAATATCCAATTATTGAAAGAGTCAAATATTTGACTAATTTTTTTAATACATAAAATTGATCCTACAATGGGACCATGTCTTTTTACAATACAATAAATCTATAAAATGTTTATCTAATTTTTAAAAGAGTCAAATAATTTTTTTTCCAATACATTAAATTGATCCTACAATCATATACGTTTAAGACCATGTATTTTTATAATATTTAGACACAATTATAAGGCTCAATTTGTTTACATTTAGAATTATGGTTGTGTGTTTGTGTGTGTGTGTGTGTGTGTGAGAGAGAGAGAGAGAGAGAGAGAGAGAGAGAGAGAGAGAGAGAGGTGTTATCCATCCTTCCATGGAACATTTTAGTTNTGTGTGTGTGTGTGTGTGTGTGTGTGTGTGAGAGAGAGAGAGAGAGAGAGAGAGAGAGAGAGAGAGAGAGAGAGGTGTTATCCATCCTTCCATGGAACATTTTAGTTCCTTGTGTTACTCCATGTGAGAAGCTTGACTCATAAAGGATCTATTGTTATGTAGTTAAAATGTATGAAAGAACTTGGTGCATTGTGAATTCACTAACAATTTACAATATCTATACACTCATGCAACATACATTTAATTCACATATACATTGACAAACATATTATGAAAGATAATGTAAAACAAAGCAATGCACTTATATTGATTTCAATATATGATCATAGGCTTTTTTAAGGTAGATCAATCTACACCTTAGAGTTCCCATAATGGTATTTATCTATACTCACATGTCATTATCAAACAAACAATCTTTCAACACATAGTTTAGATAGATTTGTAAACTTTAATCATGTAAATTGATGACAATTGATGTCTATAGTATAAAATGTCCTAGTCATCTCTCTGTGATATCTTGAAATTCAATAGGATAGATAAAGATATTCAATAAACCAATTCCATAATTGACATTCACTTTTTAAAATATAATCTAAATAACATAATCCCAAAGTAATAATATTTACTAAGTAGTTCACCAAGGAATTTAATCCACATTACAAACCCAATACCCTAAACCACTCAATACTAAGTGGTATAATGGATAAACGGGTCACATTACCTCATCATGACATAATTGAGGTAGATTATCACCTAGTTTATTCATAGATCATAATTTATTTAGAAGTAAACTAGTACACCATATCATTTGCTATATTGTTTCACTAATAATTAAGTCTAAAACTCTTTCCTAGAATCAGATGTAAAAGCTAACAACCATTTAAAAAAATTACTCATATCTAATAATACATTTTTAAATAATGATAATAATCATTAAATTTGCATAATTGCTTCATATAAATCAATTGACAGCTTCAAATTTGTATATTACAACAAAACATGACAATCTTTAAAAAATCAAGACTTTTACATTACTTGATGTAATATAAAACTTAAATATGTTTTCAAAAATATAAGAGGAAAGAATAAAATGTAGAAAGCATTTTTCAAGAATCCTACCGACATGAGAAGAGTTCTTCTTGCAATTTAGTAGATACTAAAATTCCTACAGAGAGAACAAATTGGAAAACAAAATTGTCTCAGTTCTAGACATTTAGGAATAACACACACACACACACACACACACACACACACACACACACGTCATAATTATAGTGAATAAAAAATCACATTTATGAAATCAATTTCCTATCTCAAATTTATTGAACTAGCAAAATAAGAGTCTCTAATGATATTCAAGCATACATTTTGCATGAAATCAAACTAGGAATATTTTATACAACCTACAATAACTAGTCTTCTTGAGTTCATACATTTTTCTCATGCTCAAAGAATATGAAGAAGACAATAAGATACACTCAATAGACCTTTCAATTGATAAATATGGGCTCCTACCTTTAAAAGTATTGTTTTAGAGTTCAACTAGCATTGCAGAGAACACAATTGTTTATTAAAAGCATAGAATATTCTACCATCATATGAACTTGATCATGGATGCCATCTTCAATACTTGAATTATTCAATGCTAGATCTCCTCCTTTTCTGCCTTGAAATGATTAAAATACTTGCTCAATTATTTGATGAGAGATTATTTCCCTCTAATGTGTTTTTCAAATAAGGGGGCAAGGCCACCTTTTATGGCAAACCTCTAGGAAATATGTTTATAAATCTAAAGCAGGCTGAACATGGATAATGTTTTCCCACTTATCAATTTTTGACTATTAATATATTCAAAATTGGGTGTTTTTTGGTTTGGATTATGACACCTAACACCATAGTCCATTGGGACTAGGGCACTGGGTGCCCTAATATAGTCCTGGAGGGCTAGAAAAGAGGTCAAGGATCTAAAAAGAAATCATGCATGCATGCAATGTTAGGCCTTGGGTTGAGCAAGATTAGTCAAATCAAGGGGCATGAAATCAGGAGCACCAAAGTGAGGAATAAGTAAGCATGTAATTGTTCATAGGATATAATTTGTGATTATAAATTTAACCCCCTAATTTAGTAGGAGTACGACCTTATGCTCATACTCTTGGTAAAGCATAGGATAACATCAAAAAGACTTTCACCAAGACACAAAAGAGACAGGAAAACACCAAGCTCCCGATGACATAAGATCTCATCCATATAAAATGCCAATACAAAAGGAGAAATATGATCAACACATGTTACACATACACATAAAATATAAGAGGAAATAAGAGAATGACACAGGGCTTCTTGGGCTAGTAAGGTGCTACTTACTATGAGAAATATGAGAAGAGAAGAGACGAGCCATGACTTCCCAGCATAGCAAGGTGCTCCTTACTATAAGTCATGTGAGAAACACAAGAGTCAAACCAGTACTTCAAGGTCTCTTTATGATAGCTGACTCTAGAGATTATAAAAAAAAACCTTGGTTTACCAAATAACCTCACGAAAAAACTGACTACAAAAAGTCAGTGTAGCTATAGAAGTTGATGATGATTTCAACCCACATGCCAAAAATCTTTTGCAATCACACCACCTTTCACAAAGAGAAATCAAACAAGAATAGTTTTCTTAACAAAACCATAGAATTAGGCTGCCTACAAGAAGTTGAGTTCCACTTTTGGACAAGAAGTGAAAGTGTTTTCCCCGATTCACACATTTTCTATCAATTGATGTAAAAATTTAGGGAACTTAAAGATTGAATCTCAAAATAGTTTATTAATATGAAATGCAGTTCTTAGAGTCTACTTTCAAATATGTAATTTATTTTAATACCCACATGGTAGAAAATGTTTTTTAGTAGGCGTGTGTAAAAACCTTTTTTTTCGTAATGCTTATTTCAGAACCATACCATTTACGTGTACGACCACCATATTTTGACCTAAATAAAAGTGTTTTTGTAATCCTTTTGGTGAAAGATGACTAAGATACTCAAGATTGATTAACATATTTTTTAATTACACACACACACACACACACACACATTTCAATGACTCTAAGCCTATTTTAGAAACCTTAGGCGTACGACCACCATAAATTGACCTAAACTTATCATTTTTTTTCAATTTATTAAATGCTCAAAATAATTCTCTATAAAATGATGATATATAATTTGTTTTGCCAAAAAAGTAAAACAAAAAAATTTATGAAAAAAATGGACAAACTTTCTATTTAAAGTTAATGGAGCAATTTGATTAATAAATAATTCAAAAATAGTAAAATCAATCAAAGCCTAGAAAAAATTTAAAATTTTGAATTCTACATATTATTAAAAAAGTGTAATGGCTTTCATTTCCTTAAGTAGAGTTTTTGGTTTCCAATGGCGAAGCCATTAATTTGCAAGCCCAAGGCATAGGCTTGGTCCGATCAGGCCCATCCCTTTCCAAAACCCAATGCAAAGGGGAAGTGGTCAATTCAAATTTTAAATAATCGACCTGTTATAAAATGTGTACTCGTTACATAAATATAATAAAATTTTAAGTAAAAATGACTTTGTAAGCATTTCTTTCTAAAATTAATACTACTACAAAATAGGTACCTAGTTTGTCGCAAAAATAGTCACCCATTTTGAAAAAAGATTTGGAATTACAAAATAGGATTGAATGACATGAATTAAAATGCATAGACAAATTACTTTTATAGAAAGAAATAGCCCTAAAAATAGAGAAAAGCTAACTAGAACTAGAAAAAAAACTAGAGCATGCATACCCCTCTCCAAGTTTGGCCAAGGGATGAGTCCATACAAATAAGGAAAAAATCCTAGCCAGCTTAGATGTGTTAGGATGCCATGTTGGCAAGACTCATAACTATCCTTCACCACTATATTCATAGAAGGACGAACATAAAAAACCATGATACCTCCTCAAATGAAATAATTAGGCCCCAAGAACCTCTCTCTATATAAATTAGATCAAATAAAGCCTTCTCAAGAAAATAGATCCATTGTAGGAGCCAAAACATCCATGTAATTGACCAGATAGAGAAAACACAAAACAATGAATAAAATGTACCTAGGGAAAAATCTCAAAAAAGTGCATGTATAGATTTGAAGAGCTTTGATACCATATAGGAGAAAATATTGAGCTTTAATATTATGTAGAAGTTGATGATGATTTGAACCCACAAGCTAGGAATCCTATGCAAGCACACCACTTGTCACAAATAAAAATAAGCAATTGCAATTTTCTCAAGACAACTTGAGAATCATGTATTAGTTATAGAAAATGAATCGAGATTAGGAAATGGGATTGAATGACATGAATTACAATGCATAGATGCTTTGATTTTATAGAAAGCAATAGCCCTAAAAATAGAGAAAGCTAAAAAGAGATACGAAAGTAAACTAGAGCCCAACTAGACTAAACTAGGCTAAATTAGGCTCAACTAAAGCTCCACTAAGTGAACTTAATCTAAGCATGCATGTGCAAATATGCTTACTTATGCATGAGCATATGCACAATTATGAAATGCAACAATGATAAATGCGCACGATGCAACAAATATATGCATGACTAACATATATGCATGCTCTAATAGTAGCTTCATGCACTAAAGATTCACTAACAAATCAAGGTGTGTCATCAAAGTGTACAAACCAAACTTTGTAGTATGTGCACAAAGTGAAAACATTGAGCGGAGTCTATGCCCCATGTTAAATGGATTATGTATGCCTTTTTGAGAGAAATTGCTTTAAGGTGGCATACATAAGTTCGAAAGGCAAGCACGATGCAACAACAAAATGCCCCTAGACCTAGGAAAATCAAATAATTATAGTGAAAAATATAGAACAACACATAAGGGATCCACTATTTGGGGTTAGTATATGTTGAAACATGTTTGTCATTGTGCCAAAAGATGAACCCATTAACACCCAATACAAATACTAGAGATAAACATATACATGAGAGGTGGTTAGTCCAAGTCCTAAATCCAAAAGGGGACGCTAGAGATTAGTCCAAAAATCCTCCCCTTAGCCTCACCCAAGGGGATTCAAACCCTTGACCAACTTTCTAACACTCAGTACAAACACCATAGACAATCAAATCCATGGGAGGTGGTTAGTTCATGTCCCAAATGCAAAGGGGGAAACTAATGATTAGTCCAACAATATGTACACCTGATAAATCATGCATGTCAAGTATGATTGTATAAATTGACCTCAGCCCTCAAAGGTAGTGGAACAACAAGCACAATGGATGAAGGACACACAAGAAGAACAACACAATTATTTTTGGGTCAACAAGAAAGAGACCAAAAGAGAAGATATCTCAATGCTTTGCATCATCCCCAACTAGACAACACAAGAACACATTTACAACATAACATGAATGCAATATATAGAAGAATGATGATACAAATAGACAAATATCATGATAGGGTTGGTTCCCTTGTTGCCTTGTAGAAGCAAGGTCATCCAAAGAGAGCTTAACAAACACAAAGACATGCCAAGCATGTGATGCCCCCTTTTTCTAGGATGAAGTTTAATAATAATAGAATTAAAAATATAAGATTAAATATATAAATATAATTATAATTGTAATAATAAAATATACATAATTATAATTTAATTGATAAAATAAATATGCCAATGAACCATATACGAACATTGATCCTGAGACAATCCACGGAACAACGATACACCATGGTTAAAATCGCTATTCTAAACAATTAGTATCGACAGGGTGCAATGGCAGATAGACAGTCAATACATTAATTCAAATTTGCCATGAATATTGTCTAACTCCATACAAGTCAAGGGAGAAAAAACAATAACAAGGAATACCATCGATTGATTATTAACAAGTTCGTCAGTAGCTATGATAAATACTTATTGGATAGCTATGAAATAGGCAACAATTGTTAATAAAGTTAGCAAGATATGATTTGTTAATTGTTAAGGGATATGTACTTTCATTGTTCGAAAGATGAAACCTTTCTATCTAACAAGATATAAAGAAGCATTTGATATCATTTCATAGGGGGGGCATCGAATAGAACTTAGTTCCTCTTTTACCAAATTTGAGATCAGTAAACAAGACAACGAATGGGTATTGATATCCAGATTCATTCAATCAAACCACTATAAAAGCAATCCCAATTATACTTCTCCCTTAATATGACAAGTGAGATCTATATAACTTTTGCATTCGATAATTTTCATCCATAGTGACTGATATTGAACATTAAGATATTAGAACGAATGCTCAAACAGATCCCTATTTTCTTCAAATTCAATATATCATCCTTGTTTACTACATAACACCAATATTAATGGGATTGAGATAACTTTCACCCAACCACTTTAATTATTGAAAGGGGTTTGTCTATCAAAATTCATAGTGAAGACATATATCAAAATTCTCTCCCTTAAAAATAACTTTGACATAACATCGAGATAGAAAACATTTGCACATATATATACATTCCTTTTAAGGACTAAATAAAGAAAGATCCCAAGTGGGGACATTATAGTGGTATCAGAGCATAATCTGACCATCTTGTGAGTATAGGCCATGCAAACCTATCAATGCAAAAAGGGAATAGCTGCCATGGTAGATCAATTAGCTAATGAAGTCATAACTACTACGGAGAAGACTAGTGAAATATTTGAAAGGACTAATCAATTAATCCTCCAAGCTATACAAAATATGAACAATAGCCATAATGAAAGACCTATCCCAAATTTAGGAAGAGACATTGATTCAAATTATTCTGAGAATGAACATTTCACCCAAAGTTCCATCCTTAGGCCAACCATTCCTCCAATTATACCAAGAGAAGAACCCATCATGGAAGAATAAGAGTTGATCACAAACAATGTAGAGGATCTTACACAAATGTATGCTAGATTAGACCCAACAATACAAAATTGCACACCCTTTAAGAAATATTATGAAGTCAAAACCCAAGCCAACCCAATTAGGAGAAAGAATAATTTTGACAAAGATCCCAAGTCAAAAATAAATAAGATGAATTTACCATGTTTTGATGGTTCGAGTAATACCACCACACAATCATGGGTCCAAAAACTTTACACCTATCTATCCCTCAACCCTATGACCAAGGAAAATACTATTAAGTTTTTCATACTTCACCTATTTGGAATAGCCCACGATTGTTGGCATCATGACATCATCACTCAAGGTCATCAAAATATAACCACCTATACTAAATTTACTCAAAAAATCATTAGTAGATTTGACCAAAATCATCCTAAATGGAACTTCAAGGAGATAACACAATTAAGACAACATAGAACCATGTAGGAATTTACCAATGAATTCCAATTTCACCAGTCATGGTATTTGATCTCTCCCAAAAAAGGCTCACTTATTTATTTATTGAAGGACTTAAGGAATCAATAAAAAACATAGTAAACCCCTTGGAACCAGAAACCGTGGGAGAAGCAATACAAAAGGCTATGCAAGAGGAATCTATCTCTTTAAAGGAAAAACCCCAAAAAATTACTCAAGTAAGGCATGCCATGAATATGAAGGGCCAAGAAGAGACAATAAAGAAAAAAAATGTTATTTTTGCAAAGGATGATGGAGTAGGGGGAACCAATGTCAAGGCAAGGAGGCCCTCAAACAATTAAGATGAAGTATTGAAGAAATACATATGTTTCAGATGCAAAGAACCATGGGAAGTAGGGCATAAGTGCGAGAAAATGAGTCAAACCCATAGAATAAAGGAAACACTCGGGGGTCACCAATGCCAAGGCAAGGAGGCCCTAAAACAAAAAGATGAAGTATTGAAGAAAGATATATGTTTCAGATGTAAAGAACCATGTGAATCAAGGTTTAAGTGCGGGAAAATGAGTCAAACCCATAGAATAAAGGAAACACTTGATAAAAAAACAAAAGGATCACCACATAAGAAAAATAAATATGATAAAGGGGACATCAACAACATCCAATCAAATAATAGAGTGGAAAACTAATAAAGCTTTGAGGAGATTCATCCCTAGATGTGACAACAATCTAGAAAGCTTGTGTTAGTTGATAATTTAGAAATACTGACTAATATATTTATGTAGCTCTATAATGCGATTTTGATTTATTAATAGACATTTAAGATATGAACTAAATAAGGGGAAAAGAACTACAATTAAGAGAGAACCACTAAGGGCACCCTATTGCTAGAACCTTTTCAAGGCTGCAATTAAGGACGAATCATGAAGGGCACCCATTGTAGTGGTAGTTAAGGGAGAACCGCTATAAAGGAACCCTAACACATCGTGATTAAGGGAGAAACTACTAAGGGCACCCTATTGTAGTTGCATTTAAGGGAGAACTTTTATAAAGGCACTTTACTGTACTGTGATTAAGGGAGAACTACTAAGGGCACCCTATTGTAGAAGTAGATAAGGGAGGATTTCTAAAGGCACCCTATTGCAGTAGCAGTTAAGGGAGGGCTATTATAATGACACCCTACTACCCCGTGATTAAGGGAGAATAGCTAAGGGCACCCTATTATATAAGTAATCAAGGGAGAATAGCTAAGGGCACCCTATTATATAAGTAATCAAGGGAGAATAGCTAAGGGCACCCTATTGCAATGGTAATTAATAGAGAACTACTATTAGGGCATGTACTCTACTATGATTAAGGGAGAACTACTATGGGCACCCTACTACAAGGAAAACATTACATATCTATGAAGGAGGACATTCTTAGTGAGTGTCAAAACTTGATTAAAAACATTCTTAGTGAATGTTGAGACTTGATCAAGGATATTCTTGGTCGATGTTAAAATTTCTAGAAAGAAATTAAGGCAGAGATTCCATATCTCTAAAGGTTCATCCCTTAAGGACTATTGTAAGACAAGTAATCACCATTGCTTGAGGACAGGCAATTTTGGTGAATGATGAACTATGATGTCCCCTTTTTTAAGGATAGAATTTAATAATAATAGAGTTAAAAATATTAGATAAAATAAATAAATAATAATAAATAAATATAAGTGTAATAAAAAATACATGTAATTATAATTATAATTAAGTTGATAAAATTAAATTATTAAAATTAATATAAACTTTAATATATATATATATTTATATAAATATTAAATTAATTTATTAAAATGATATCTATTATTAAAATGATGTGAAATGATAATTATTAAATGATTTATTAAAATTATAACTATTATTAAAATAATGTCAGATGTGTCATTATAAAATTACTATTATTAAAATAATAACAAAGGTAATATTATATCAACTATGTCATATAATCGACTATAAATGACAGGGCACAAAAGTCAGGTGTTTAACGACATCATATTAAAGGTATCAACTATTCAATCAAAGATCATTGTAAGGGAAACTTGTTGGGAAAAGTGTCTCAATCTTACATTTTCACGAGGTTACTATTTTTAGTAATTTTTCATTTGAGCATAGATTTTCCCTATTCCTTGCCAGAGTGTTCAAAATGGTTAGATAAATATTAATGTATATTTTCGTGGTAAGATCATGTCTTGTTTGGAAGTTATTAAAGTTCCATTTTTTAGAAATTGCTAGAAAAAGTGGCAATGTAATTATGAAGGCTTTAGAGGCATCAAAATGGGGTAAAACGGTGGCCAAGTGGAATACCTACTTGGGACCCTATAGAGTAGGTCATGATCTTTCCAACACTTCAAACAGTTCATCAATCTGACACTCGATTTGAAAGTTATAGCCTCCAAAAGTTGGGCCTCCCAAAATAGGAAATGTAAAACGTGTTGAACACATAAAATGAGCTATAAAAGGGAGTTACACATGTTGGCGTGTGTATTGAAACATCATAGGGAATATTTGATTAGAGATATGACGCAAGGATGGATGGAAAGAGGGGCCAAGGGCTCTCCCAACTACCAAACCAACTTGCAGAGACAATGCGGAAGCAAAAACAACACAGTGAGAGAAGAAAAAATAGAGATCCTTTTCATAAATTGATCAAAATCCATACATGCCGGGCTATAAGGCCTTCCTGGTTTGGGCCATAGACATTCAATGAATTACAAACTGATCTTCATACATGCGAGGTCATAGACCTGCCTTCCAAATAATTCAATCCTTAATCTTCTATCTTCTAAAAAATACCTCCTAAACTAAGAAAATAGAAACAAATATATACAAGAGTCCACCAAAGAGTTTGGCGCTCAAATCCAAAAGTGAGACCCGGATCTAGGTCCACACAGATCCCAAAGAGAGACCCCACATAATTAAGCCACAAAAATTAAATGCAGAAGTTGACCACCAGATCCAACTCCAAAATAAACAACTCGGGCAAAGGATGACCGAGCAACATAGTGACTTGGGAAAAGAACACCCCGAGCAATAGAATACAACTCGAGCCAAGCATGCCTGAGCGATAGAAACCTGAGAAACAAAGAAAAAACCTGAGCGACAGAATACTTCATCAAACACCTCCAAACAAACTAAAGAACAAAGGCAAACATTTTTTTGGTTGAGCAGGATTGCCAAGGACCCAAGATGCTCCTGCATTAGACACATGGGGTTACAAGAAATGATTTCTGAAATCATGTATTAGGTCCAACCTGAAATGAATCTAACTTAGATTGAGAAATCCAAGATGAGTTCTCAATCGGTCTATTCTTCCATTTTACCAGATACTCCACGTATTCCTTTCCTCTTTTACTTTTGCCAACTCTCACTAGTAGAATTTGGAAAATATATGACTAAGTGACTAAAAATTTTAGTCACGTGACTAAAAGTTTTAGTCACATGACCAAAACTGATCATATTTAGAAAATAAATGACTAAGTAAGTGACCAATTTGGTCATCAGATAAAATCACAACTAAAATGACTAAATAAATGACCAATTTGGTCATCGAGTAAAATGACTAAATAAATGACCAATTCGGTTATCAGGTAAAATGACTAAATAAATAGTTTGAGGGGTACATTCAAATATTGTTGATACATATGTTTAATTTTTAGGCAAGGTTGAGCTAGCCAAAAATTTATTCATGGTCAGAAGCATGTGCCAAGCG
>MU228187.1:327993-360484 GCA_018584345.1 Thuja plicata | reverse complement strand
CCAAATATATGACTAAATAAATGACTAGATTAACGAAATATACGACCAAATAAATGACTAAATAAACTACTAAATTAATGACTAAATTAACCAAATATACAACCAAATATATGACCAAATATATGACCAAATAAATGACTAAATTAACGACTAAATTAATGACTAAATAATTAAATAAATGACTAAATTAATGACCAAATCAATGACCAAATTAATGACCAAATCAATGACCAAATTAATGATTAAATTAATGACCAAATAAACTACCAAATGACCAAATAAATGACTAAATATATGACCAAATCAATGACCAAATAAGTGACTAAATTAATGACCAAATCAATGACCAAATTAATGACCAAATCAATGACCAAATTAATGACTAAATTAATGACCAAATAAACTACCAAATGACCAAATAAATGACCAAATCAATGACCAAATCAATGACTAAAATAGTTTAGTCATAAATTTGGTCACGAAATAAATGACCGGCAATAAACTACCAGTGGTCACGTGACCAAATTTGGTCATTTATCTACAATTTTTGGTAGTTTATTTGGTCATATATTGTTGTTTTTGTACTAGTGTCTATTTCAAAATCTTCTCAACTTCCTCTATTTGCTTCTTAGGATAATCACTCGGTACTGTTACTTATTCATCAGGTTCATGATACTCATATAAGTCTTAAATATTGAATATAGGTGATATATCCATGTCATCAGGTAATTCCACTTCATAAGCATTTCCACTGTCAAATCTTCTCAGTATTCTACAAGGACCAAATTTCTTCATCTTCAATTTTCCATATGTTTCAATAGGAAATCTACCTTTCTTCAAATGAACCATTACATCATTACCAACTTCAAATGTTTTATGTCTTCTTGATCTATCTACACTATCCTTGTATTTCTGATTACTTTTCCCCAACTTCTATTTTACATCCACATGCAATGTCTTCATAAACTCAGCAAATTCTTCTACTTCAGCACTTCTTTTCTCTTCTCCAACAATATATCTCAAGTCTTATATACCTCTCGGTTGTGTGCCATGAACAATATCAAAAGGTGTCTTTCCAATACTTCTATTCACTGAACTATTGTATGCAAACTCTGCTTGTGCCAACGTCAAATTCCAATTACTTGGTGTGTCTCAAACCAGGCATCTCAACAAATTACCCAAACTTGGGTTTACAACCTCTGTTTGTCCATCAGTTTGTGGGTGAAATGTAGAACTATATTTCAACTTAGTATCCAAATTCTTTCAAAGTGTTCTCCAAAAATAGCTTCCAAATTTACTATCTTAGTCAGAGATGATACTCCTCGGTACTCCATGCAATATGAAAATCTCCTTAAAGAAAATATCTTCTATATGGACTGCATTTGATGTTTTCCTATATGGTATGAAATGTGTCATCTTAGAAAATCTATCCACTACAAAAAATATAGAATCATTACCTCTTGCTGTCCTCGGTAAGTGAAGAACAAAATCCATACTGATATCACTCCAAGGTTTCTCAGGAACAGTAATTGGTGTATACAAACCAGTATTATGACTCACTCCTTTTGCAACTTGACAAACTCTACAACTTTTCACAAATTTCTGAACATCCTTATACAACTGAGGCCAAAAATACCTTTCTTTAAGCAAACTCAATGTCTTATCAATACCAAAATGTCAAGCCAATCCACTACTATGCTTCTCCTTTATTAAATTAGTTCTCATTGATCCTCTCAGTATGCACAACTGAATACCTTTGAACAACATATCTTCCTGAATGAAATAATCTTCATACTTGATTGATTTGAATTAGGTGCTCTGCACACTCTCCACTACTCAAAAAATCAGGATCTCTTTCATACAAATTTTTCATGTCATCAAAACCAAGAACTTCAATTCTCATTTCAATCAACAAAGATCTTCTTCTACTCAATGCATCAACAACTCGGTTAGAAAATCCACTCTTATGCTTAGTCAAAAATGTGAAATTCTATAAATACTCTAACCATTTCATATGTCTCTGATTCAACTTATTCTAACTACCCAAATATTGGAAAGCCTTATGATCATTATACAACACAAATTCATTTGGCATCAAATAATGTCTCCATTTCTTCATAGCTTGAACAATAGCATAGAACTCTTGATCATAGACAAAATATTTCCTTTTAGCATCATTCAAATTTTCACTAAAAAAAGCAATAGGTTTACCTTCTTGAGTCAACACAGCTCCAATTGCACTTTCACTTGCATCACATTCAACTTGAAATACCTTATTGATATCAAGTAATGCTAACATAGGTAATTCAACAACCTTCAACTTCAAAGTCTCAAAAATCTAATCAGCTCCATGTGTCCATTTGAATTCTCTTTTGTCTCCTCTCATTGTGTCAGTCATAGCATTACAAATAGAACTAAAATTTATGATAAAATTCCTATAAAAAATTTCCAATCCATGAAATGATCTTACCTCACTGACATTATCAGGTGTAGGCCAACTAAATATAACTTCAACCTTCTCAGTATCCATCTTCAAACCATCAGCTGAAATTACAAAACCTAAATACACAAGTTCTTCTTTCATGAAGGAGCACTTCTTCAGATTTATCAACAACTTTTCCTCTTTCAATCTCAGCAACACTTACCTTATATGCATCAAATGCTCTTCTCTAGTCTTACTGAATATCAGAATATCATTTAAGTATACAGTCACACATTTATTCAATAATTTCTTCAAAACTTCATTCATTAACCTCATAAAATTACTCAGGTCATTAGTTAAACCAAAAGGCATAACCATCCACTCATACAAACCTTCCCTTGTCTTGAAAGTAGTCTCTCTGATTCTGATGATATCCACTTTTCAAATCAATTTTGGTAAAATATCTTTCTCCACTCAAGCAATCTATTATGTCATCCATTCTCAGTATAGGAAACCTATACTTCACTATGATCTTGTTTATTTCTCTAGAATCAGTGCACATTCCCCACTCTCCATTCTTCTTAGGTGCCAACACAACTGGTATTGCATATGGACTCAAACTTTCTCGGATCAACCCTTTGTTTAAAAATTCATGAAATTGTCAGTTAAGCTCTTCATTCTTGATCGCTGTTAACCTATAAGGTGCTTTGTTTGGTAAACTAGCTCAAAGAATTAGATCCATACAATGATTGATATCTCTCATTGGTGGAAAACCATCAGTTACATTATCTAAAATTATCTCCTTGTACTCAGTGAGAAAATTCTCAATTTCTACAGGAATGTCATCTTCTGTATTCTTACTTGGTTTGTTAGGGATCAAAGCATAACATATATCATTTATTTTCAAATCCTTAACAAACTGTCTACCTTCCATCAAACAAAATTTCACACATGTACATATCTCACCAACAAATTCTTCAATCAAAGGTAACAAAACTTGTTTCTTGCCATCAACCCAAATAGAATATCTATTCAATCTTCCATCATGTATAGCATATCTATCATACTTCCAAGGTCTACCCAAAAAGATGTGACAACAACCCATTGGCATAATATCACACAACACCTTATCATAATACTTTCCAAATTTCAAATTCATAAAACATTGTTCACTCACCATTAATGTATGCTCATCCTTGATCCATGAGATCTAATAGGGCTTCAGATGCTTCATCCTTTCCAACTGCAACTTGGTGACCATTTCCTCAGATGCTTGATTCTCTGAGCTTCCACTGTCAACAATCACCTTCCAAACTTTGTCTGCAACTCTACATCTGGTCTTGAAAAAAATTTTCCTTATAGTATCTTGCTTATCCTTCTCACTCCATAGTTCCACTGTCAACAATCACCTTCCAAACTTTGTCTGCAACTCTACATCTGGTCTTGAACAAAATTTTCCTGATAGTATCTTGCTTATCCTTCTCACTCCATAGATCCTTCAGATCATGAGATTTCCTTCCTTCTCAGCTTCATTTGGTGTCTCCTCTTGCACCAAAGCATTTATGCTACTACTGAACTTTTTTCTTGCATGTGTACACTCAAAATATTTATGTCCTTCCTCACCACAATTGTAACAAGTTACTTGGAAGCCTCTTCTGCTATATCCACCTCAGGAGTAATTGCCTCTTCCTCGGTATGAACTTCCACCTTTCCATTCAGTCTTTCCCTTGTCTTGAGATGTGTATGAATTCAACTTGTCTGGTTTAGATCTACTATTTTCACCATAAGATCTACCTCTTCCTCTAGGGAATCTACCACCTATGCCTCTTTGTCTTTGTTCATATCTTCTGTTCAACTTCTCCTCAACTTTTAAGGCAAATTGATATGCTTCCTCAATGATTTCCATCTTGACCAAGCTGATCTCATCTTGTATGGAAATTCTCAATCCATTCAGATATCTTGCTACTCTTTCCACTTCATCTTCAAAATGTCTAGATCTAACGTTCAATCTGTAGAATTCTTCAGTATAGTATTTTATAGAGCTATATTTCTGTTTCAAAATTTTCATTCACCTTATTAGGTTAATCTAATAATCACAAGGTAGAAACATGCCTTTCAATTTGTTTACTATCTTATCCCATACCTTGATCTTGTCTTTACCTTTCTTCTTTCAATCCAATTGCAGATGTTCCCACCATAAGGACACATGACCTTTCAACTTTGTGCTTGCAATCTTGACTTTCTTGTCCTCTGATACATTATCATATTCAAAATACTTTTCCATCTCAGTTATCCAGTCAATCAATTCATCATAATCCATTTTTTCACTATACTTAGAAGGATTAAACTGAGGTGAGGACTTTAAACTTGTCAATGCTCGCAAGAATCTTTCTTCTTCCTGATCACTCACAGGTGCAGGTACAGCTTCACCTTGAACCTCTTCCAATTCATGATCACTAACATCTTCAAGATGTCTTTCTCTACGCTGGGCTGTCTCAACAACTTCCAATCTTGTAGCCATTTGTCTAAGCATATCAGCTAGACTTGGATCTACATTTCCTCTCCCACAAACCATCTTGAATCCCCCTGCAATTGCAGGTCAGATCACAATCTGCTATCCCACAATAATATCACCAACTAGGGTTAGGTTTTACAAGAAGGAACTTAGATCTCACTAATGCTTTGATACCACTTGATGCAAGGATGGATGGAAAGAGGAGCCAAGGGCTCTCCCAACTACCAAACCAACTTGCAGAGACAATGCAGAAGCAAAAACAACACAGTGAGAGAAGAAACAATAGAGAGCCTTTTCATTAATTAATCAAAATCCATACATGTTGGGATGTAATGAATTCCTGGTTTGGGCCATATACATTTAATGAATTACAGATTGATCTTCATACACGCGAGGTCACAGACTTGCCTTCCAGATAATTCAATCCTTAATCTTCTATCTTCTAAAAACTGCCACCTAAACTAAGAACATAGAAACAAATATATACAAGAGTCCACCAAAGAGGTCGGCACTCAAATCCATAAGTGAGACCCATATTTAGGTCCACAGAGATCCCAAAGAGAGACCCCACATAATTAAGCCACAAAAATTAAATGCAGAAGTCGGCCACTAGATCCAACTCCAAAATAAACAACTCGAGCAAAGGATGACCGAGCAATGACCGAGCAAAAGAGTGACCCGAGTCATGTTCTGTTGCTCGTGGTGTTCTTTGCTTGAGTCACTCTTTTTCTCGGTCATCTTTTGCCCGATTTGTTTATTTTGGAGTTGGATCTAAAGAAAAAAGGTAAACATATTTTTGGTTGAGTAAGATTGCCAAGGACCCAAGATGCTCCTGCATCAAGATAAGATGGGTGCCTCTTTTGGGGTGGTTTTAGCCCATGGTTTTGTAATACCATTTGATAATTTCTTGTAATGTATCTCTTATATATTAGA
This sequence comes from Thuja plicata, assembly GCA_018584345.1. Lineage (NCBI taxonomy): Eukaryota > Viridiplantae > Streptophyta > Pinopsida > Cupressales > Cupressaceae > Thuja > Thuja plicata. Next base: position 354,614 of record MU228187.1, on the reverse strand, counting down.
TGTGTGAGATGGAAGGTGGGTGTAAGAGTCTTATAGCTTTTGAGTTATCTCTAGATCTCTAGTTGGTGATACTCCTAAGATAAGCTCACATTGTAAATATATTATAATATATTATTGATTTCTAAATAAATTATTGGGATACTTTTGAAGCGTGGGGTTTTTATCTCAAAAGGGTTCTCCCCACGCAATCATTGTGTTTTGGTATGCATGTTATTTATATTAATTTTATGTAACTGTGAAAATAATCTGAGAAAATTTACATTATTCTCCCCTCAGGGTTACTGTAGGAAGTTGTTTCACTACTTAACTTTCTTACAAGTGGTATCAGACAACTTAACCTCCTTACAAGTGGTCGTATCCGAGTTTGATCACCTTTAGTTTCTTGTATTGTATCTCCTATATATTAGATGTGTGAGATGGAGGGTGGGTGTAAGAGTCTTATAGCTTTCAAGTTACCTCTAGATCTCTAGTTGGTGATGCTCCTAAGAGAAGCTCACTTTGCAAATATATTGTACATATGTTATTGATTTCTGAATAACATATTGGGCTGCTTTTATATGGTGAGGTTTTTATCCCGAAAGGGTTTTCCCCATGTAAATCCTCATGATGTGGTATGCATGTTATTTATGTTAAGTTTTTGTAACTGTGAAAATAATCTAAGAAAGTTGACATTATTCCCCCCTTAGGGTTAGTGTAGGAAGTTGTTTCACTAATTGGCCTCCTGACACATGGTATCGGGCTATTTAACCTCCTTACAAGTGGTATATGAGTCTGATCACCTTTGGTTTCAATTGTGGGTTGTTGGGTTTTTTGAGCTAATCCAGATTTGAATAGGAGCTTGTGTAGAATATAGTTTTTGATCTTGTTTTAGTATTTTTTAGATAACTAGTTCATCAAGGAGAATAGAGGTGGATATTATTTTTGGAAATAAATTTGAAATGTAGAAGCTAAAGATGGATGATCTTCTAATAGATCGACATCTGTGAGAGGTGATTGATGAGGCTATCAAGAAACCTACAAATCTAGAAGAGGCTACTAAATATGCTATTATGGACTATAAAGTCAAGGGTCTAATTAGATTGTGCCTTGCAGACTCTTTTTTAATCAAGGTCCATGAAGAGTCCTCTACAAAAAGTATTTGGAAGAGGCTTGGTGAGATGCATCTGTTGGAATTAATGGGAAGTGTGTACTGAGAGGGGAGGGGTGAATCAGTACCTCTAAAACTTTTGTATCTTTTAACCTTTATCCTTTGAGTAATCAATTGTTTATCCAACCATCTATTTTATAGTATCTTGATGTAAGACATATCAATTCATAAACTTAACAAACATGTGAAAATTCATAGAAACATTCATGAAATTAATTGACACATAACACAAGATATGATAATGCAGAAAAATCCTATTAGAAAGTAAAAACTGCGGTGGGGATGGCACCCACAAATTATTCACTATCTGGAGATTGGAAGGGGCCAGTTAAGGCTTACAATTTGATGACTTCTAATGATCTACCTTGTTAGGAGTATCTGTGGAGACTTTTTAAAGTCTACTCTGTTAAGATCTTTAGCAACACAGTGTAGTGTACACTCGGTTAAGAGATTTACAATTGGATGGTTAAATTCACCTTCCTTGAAAGGATTTTTATACTTTGCTTCACTTTTTAGAATGTAATAAAATTAGAGTTTGACCTAAGTGTATGAAATCTCCTATTGCTAATTACAGATCCATTTAAGATTACATGTATAAGTGTATCACCTAATGTGATTGAATAATATCTCTGTTGCTCGGTAGCCTCTGTTCTTGGTTTTTGATAACCAAATTCACCTTTTGTTGTTATGGTTCTTGAAACTTTTAGTCTGATCCATAGATGTGCTCGTAGAATCCATTCATCCTCTCATCCATGATAGTGAATGATTACAACATCTATTTATAAGATAGATTGACCTAATTAAGTTTCACGTAAAACAATACTAACTCTAAGATCATAGGTTTACAACTTGACCTTGATCTTTTAGTCTATGTGTTTTAAATCTGTTAGACTGATTAAAACACTTACAATAATGTTTTTTGTCCCTAAAGTAATGGTTTTAAAATAGATCAAGACTCTATAAATATAACATGAATGTTTTATCTGACGTGGAAGTCATATCCACTTTTTACGGGCTTCAACTGACTTTCGATTTCTGTCGGTCGGTTATGCTCTGAAATCAGTTTGACTGTCTCTTGGTGTTCCTTGCTTGAATTGTCTCTTGGGTTTCACTCTGACTGTTCTCTCGGGTTGCACTATATCCTTCTCATTGGGTTCCACTGTCAGGTTCCTCTTTATTCTTTCCACTTTGCATTTTTCAATTTACACACAAAACCGTGTCGTCATTTTTCTTTGTACTTAGAAATTTTCGGTGATCTCTGATATTTGTATTTTTGGTTTGCTCTTGTCCTATCTTTCGGTGTATGTTTACCAAAAATATTCTTTTCATACTAATGGAAAAATAATTTCAGCAATCTCCCCCTTTGACATTAGTATCAAAAACATATATGTGTAAAATACTAACAAAATGTTTAGTATGTACACCATATATATTCCTTAGTCATTTCATGACTCCCCCTATGCATATTCCGGTATAGTATAAGTGTATGTACATGATACTTTGATATTTTTCACTTTGTGTTGTATATATCATATCATATCAATATTATACTCCCTTTTTTGTTCTTTTTCTGTATTGTATACTTTCCCATATGTACATATCATTATTTTCCCCCTTTTTTGATATGAAGGGCAAAGGTTTATACCTATAGATTATCAAAAATATTAGAGTGTGAGGACTTCATGTCATCCTTCATCTTCTCCCATTTGTCCTTCAGGTTGTTTAGAGCCATGTGCTCGAGTGTGACCCTTGCATACATATCATAGATGTTGTTTGCTATAGACATCTTGGGGGTGGCTATCAGTTGGTTTGCTGAACTGATATGTTGTTGAAGTAGTGTAAGACTTGGTAGAAGTTGATCCTGGAGCTCAGTAACCTCTTCCCTAAATTATGTTTCTTCTTCCCACAGTTCTTGTCTTAACCTTTTTATCTCAATAATTTTCTCATAATGCAACTTTATTGCATTGTCCTCAGTGGTTAAGCCTTTAGCACTAGTAGCTAGATCAGAATCTAAATTTTCTATTTTATCACTATGATCCTTAGTGAATTTATCAATTTTGCTCAATTGTTGTATCAAGGAAATAGCTTCAACAATTATTGGATCTAATTCACTTACTAATTCTGAAAGCTTTACCTTTTTTATGCCACTTCTTGGATGATTTTCTCAATAAGTTTGTGCTGATATTTCTGCTCTGCTCTCTCCTTAATTGCCTTTTCTGCATCAATGTTCTGCATTTTTATGGCTTCGGTGAGAGTGACTAGTTGATCAAGGATAGGTTTATTGTGATCAACATCAACATCGGGTACAATCTGATGCAAGATGTCCCTAGTCTTCTCTAGTACTATGGAGTCTCTATGCTCCTTTCTCAGCTTCTCCTATATTTCCTTCCTTTGGCATATTTAACCGTACTCTTTAAGTGCTTCATAGTCCAGTGTAGTTGGGTCACATCTGGGTATCTCAATTATCTCATCTAGAGTGACTTCCAACTTAGTCTTTTTGGATTTCTTCTTCTTCTTCTGAGTTTCACTTGAGTGTAGGACCATAGCCATCTTCTTGGCTTTGTTTTTTGTGTTGGATGAAGTGATTTGGGGCATTGCCTCTTTTTTCTACTATGCTTCAGTGTCAGCTTGTCAGTTTTGAGTGGACGTCTCCACATCAACCTTGAAGTTATCTGTAGAAACCTTTTCAGTTTCCTCAGGAGTGTCATCTTTTGGTTTAGATCTTTCATTGATATCCTTATGTAATTCATCTTCCTTTGTCTGTGCATCCTTCTCAGTAGTGTCTCCATCTGTTTTCTTTAAGTATGCTTCTGTAACCTTGTCAGTTTCAGTTGCAATTTGAGTGTCTCCGATGACATTGTGGTCATCGGTGTTGTCTTTCTTTCCTTCATCCCCTGCATCCTCAGGAATGTTTGAATCTTTTTCAGGTGACTTGTCTTTTTCTTGAAGTATATTGATGGCTTGCATCAATATTGGCATGTTACTTGATATGTTCACTTGTGAAGTGTCAAATGTATTGTCCTATTCGTCGGTCTTGTCCTGGGCAACAGTGACATCTTCATCTTTCTATATTTCTTCTGCTAGATCATTGGTTATATCAATGATTGTGTTGTCCACAATGTTGTCCATAGTGGTGTTCGTCCATGTCTCATCTGCAACATCCATATCCTTGTTACATGTGGTGTCCATTTCTTCTTTATCCAATTCAACATATGTGATGATAATTAGTTATATGTTGTTAGTAGCTTGATCATCCTAGATTTCTTGATTCTCGGTTGGAGCTCTCTATGGCTCAGGATTTATTTCCTTAGTAGGTCTATTGAGTATCTTGCTCCAGATTCTGTTTCTATCCTTCTCTATCTCTATTAGCTTGCCACCAAGTATCTTGTAAGCTCTCATATTGGGTGAGAACTCCCGTGCATGTTTCTCCATCATCTCCTTGATTTCTTCCATTTTGGATTCGGGAGGCACAAGAGATACAACGACTCTTTCCCTTACCTCTTTCTCATTCTTCAATGCATAGGTCCATCTGGCAGATATTCTATCATATAGTGCATTGGGAATTTTTTCATAGAATTGTACTGGTACATATTTAAATGTACTCATCATTTTTATGATTCCCTCTTCAATATTTTTTTGGTCAAAGGGATCCAGAGTTAACCATCTTCTAAATTTTGACTCATTAATTGATCCCAATTTAGTCATTAGTGCACATACCTCATCAATAGTTTTAGGGACCTTACTCTTCTCCTTGTGAACACCTTCATCCTATTCTATGTCCTCAATGTCTTCCCTGGTTCTAATGAACTTTCTTCTCTTTGTTGGCCCTCTTTTCTGTGTTTCTGGTTTCCTCTTGTAGGTCCTTACTTGACCTTTCTTCAAGGGTGAGGGACTTGTGTCCTTAGCTGTCTGAATTCTAGTCCTTGAGGCAGTTGTGGTTCTAGGCTTCTTGGCTAGTGAATAATGAAACCCTTCCGTCACCTTTTTATAGACATTTTCCCTAAGTCGAGTCATTAATGCTCAACCACTCCTCGGTGTGTGAAGACGGAGTCATTGGGTTAAACACTAACTTCTCTCTTTGGTGACGATGTGATGCTTTGGGGCAGTTGTCTAACTTCTTGCTTTTATTGATGGGTTTCGGTGTTTTGAAAACACAACTTTTTCAACTTGCTTGATTACCGACAATTTTCGGTTTACACTAGCAAATTTTGCTTTTATATGTTAATTGACTATTTTCGGTAAGTGTAGGCAGTTCATCTTTGATTGTATACCGATGGATTTCGATATGTATTACCCGATGGAATAGTTTTCACAGATTTTAACAAGTAATATCATGATGTATCTTTACTTATGCTAATTTGGCATTTCATGAACATATTATGGAACTTATGTAAGATACTACTTAGTGTAATGTAGTTCCATACTTCCTTGTTCTTCTTAGGTGGGGGTGGTGATGTCACCAGATCCATTGGATAGGGTGTCACCAATTGCATTGTTTGGTCCAACTTCATTAGTGTTTATAGCTTTCCTCCACATTTTATTTCTCATCTTCCAGATGTCTTCAATGGTATTTCCATTGGGGAATATGCTAGTCTCTGTCATTCAGTCTCCGCAGTCTTTCTTGAGATGACCAAATTTATGACAGTGTAAGCATGCCATTCTGGGGTTAGTCTAGCCTCTAGAATTTCTTGTCCACTGTCTCATACAGTTTGCAGCAATGTGACCAAATCTTCCACATGTTGTACAATTTGTCCATGTGTTGTAATCCCATACATACTGGTTACCGACTGTTTTTGATTGATAGGTAGTTTATTGACCTTTAGGCTTCCATGCTTGCTTTTTCTTCTTCTAGCATTCAAGAGTTGTGTGCCCATTCATTTTTCAAGTAGGATAGTATTTTTCCATGTAGGTTTCCTTCTTTGGTTGTTTCTTCTCGGACTTACATTCATATGCTTTATGTCCTTTCTTGTTACATTTATAACAAAATCAGGGACTATGAATGAAGATGTGGATTTAGGAATACCTTTCATTTTGTTCCTGCATACATTTTATGTGTGGCCTTTCTTTCCACAGTGATTGCATGTTAGCTTTCTTGGTCTTGGATTTGCATACATATTCTTTGGATCATCTTGATTGGGTGATTCTCCATTCTCGGTATAGCCTAGACCGGTGTTGTTGTTGATTCTCCGTTGTCCATCAAGAAAATCATCCATTCTTTTATTGCTTTCTTTAGCTTTCTTTAGCTTTCTTGATAATTTCATTATGCTGCTGTTGAATTCTGATTTCTTGTTTCAACTTTTCATTCTATTCCCTTAGCTCACCGATAGCTTCTATTATTTCAACAAGTTCAACATTCATTATGTTTTCCTCTTGACTCATAAAAATAATCTGATTTGTAATCTCATGATGATGCTCTATAAGTCTTTGTATTTCTGAATATTTCTCTTGTAGCTTTTCAGTAATCTTCCTTCTATCATCAATGGCTAGTGTTCTTTCTTGCTCAACTTGTCTATCACTGTTCATGACATCAATCATTCTTACCATCCATGTCTCTTGACCGATTTGTAGAGATTTCACTTGTCCATCCAGATGTTGATTAATTTCATTTAAGCTTGTGATGTTCTCTTCTGATGTGTCTGATGCTTTGCTTGTATTTGATCCTGAAGACTCAAAGAAATCTGGTATCTCTTCCTCATGGTAATCTGTTTCATTACAACGAGATGCCATAATCTTTCTTTCATCTAACAGCTATCTCATCTTGATTCTCGCTTCTTTATACTACTCATAGAAGATCTGAATTTCTAGTTTCTGATTCTCAATACTCTTGTCAAGTCTGTACTTATCCATTGTATGATCTTTTCTCTTAAGCCTTTAAGCTTTTCCAAATAAGATACTTAGCTCTTATACCAATTGTTGGAATTAATGGGAAGTGTGTATTGAGAGGGGAGGGGTGAATCAGTACCTCTAAAACTTTTGTATCTTTTAACCTTTATCCTTTGAGTAATCAATTGTTTATCCAACCATCTATTTTATAGTAACTTGATGTAAGACATATCAATTCATAAACTTAACAAACATGTGAACATTCATAGAAACATTCATGAAAGTAATTGACACATAACACAAGATATGATAACACAAAAAAATCTTGTTAGGAAGTAAAAACTGCGGTGGGGATGGCACCCACAAATTCTTCACTATCTACAGATTGGAAGGGGCTAGCTAAGGCTTACAATTTGATCAGTTCTGATGATTTCCCTTTTAGGAGTATTTGTGGAGACATGTTAAAGTCTACTCTGTTAAGAGTTTTAGCAAGACTGTATAGTGTGTTAGGATTACATAATACTGAGAGGGGGGGGGGTGAATCAATATTATAGCACTTAATTTAATTCTTCAACCATTTAAACATTAACCATAAACTTGCAGTAAAGAAAAGAATATAAGCAAATGACATAATACTCATAACACCATATTTTATTTTTGAGGAAACCATGGCCAAGGGAAAACCCCGGTGGGGATGGTACCCACAAGCATGTACTAAAGTATAATTTCCCTGTTAGGAGACCTAGCCCTATTAGGAGATGAATATTACATAGAAAATTTCTTTGTTAAAGGAATTACAACCCTGTTAAATGTTCACAACACCTTGTTAGGGGCCAACTGAGCTTACAACTCTTACAAAGTAATTCTGTTTACAAAGTGTTCTCTGTCATGAACAAAACAAGAAATACTAGTGCTTAAATAGATCCTTTATAGTTCTTCAATGATCTTTGTCATTCTCTACTCTGTTGTTTTCTCAACATACTCATCCAACTGTCCAACATATATATTTATCAAAAAGATCTTACATATATATCTCACAACTTTACTAAGTCGGCTCCCAATATGAATATTACAAACATTACAAAGTCGGCTCTCAGTACAAATACATTTAGTAAGGTAAATAGTAAATGTATAGTCGGTACTCTATCATACTCAAAGTATAGGTTATCAACAACCATAATCCAACTTCGATTGCCTGGAGTCCATGTCATACTCTCTCAATCTTCGCTACTGTCCAACTTCTCTATATCGTTGTTCTACTGCAATCTGTCTGTCTTCAATTCTTTCTAAATTACCGTAGACATTACCAAAACTAAATAGATCTTAAATGGAGGTCATACATACCCCATACTATCTTCCTCTAAGCTCTCTTTCCCTAATTCATCGATCTCAATCTTCGATATCCAAAATACTTCTGTATCTATGCTTCTATACTTAGTCAATTTCTAAATCAGAAAAACTTATTTTTATAGGAATCAATCTGAAACCCAGATTTATTGCCATAAATAAAAACCAAAAGGTGAATCACATTTACACAAAATTGATCACTTTCCAACATAGTGTGCACTCGGTTAAGATAATTATAATTGGATGGTTAAATCCACCTTCCTTGAAAGGATTTTTACACTTTGCTTCACTTGTTAGAATGTAAGCAAATTACACATTGACCTGAGTGTATGTAATCTCCTATTGTTGATTACAGATCCATTTAAGATTACATGTATAAGTGTATCACCTAATGTGATTGAATAATACCTCTATTGCTCGGTAGCCTCTGTTCTTGGTTCTTGATAACCAAATTCACCTTTTGTTGTTCTGGTTCTTGAAACTTTCAGTCTGATCCATAGATATTATCGTAGGATCCATTCATCCTCTCATCCATGACAGTGAATGATTACACCATCTATTTATAAGATAGATTGACCTAATTAAGTTTCATGTAAAACAATATTAACTCTAAGATCATAGGTTTACAACTTGACCTTGATCTTTTAGTCTATGTGTTTTAAATTAGTTAGATTGATTAAAACACTTACAATAATGTTTCTTGTCCCTAAAGTAATGGTTTTAAAAAAAACTGAGACTCTATAAATAGAACATGAATTTTTTATCTGACATGGAAGTCAGATCCACTTTTTGCGAGCTTCAACTGACTTTCGGTTTCTGTCGGTCGGTTATGCTCTGAAATTAGTTTGACTGTCTCTCGGTGTTCCTTGCTTGAACTATCTCTCAAGTTGCACTTTGATTGTTCTCTTAGGTTGCACTATATCCTGCTCGTCGGGTTCCACTGTCGGGTTCCTCTTTATCCTTTCCACTTTGAATTTTTGGTTTACACACAAAACTGTGTCGTCAATTTTCTTTATACTTAGCAATTTTTGGTGATCTCTGATATCTGTATTCTCAATTTTCTCTTGTCCTTTCTTTTGGTGTTTGTTTAGATAAAATATTCGTTGCATACTAATGGCAAAATAATGTCATCAGCATCAAGATAAATCTTTAGTAAATAAGAATTTCTTGAGGAAGAAACTATATTCCTTGAGAATGGAGGAGGATGGAAAAATTATAGACCACTTAGAAGAATTCAATATGTTGGTGTCTCAATTGTCATCAATTGGTGTCAAGATGGATGAAGAGGAAAAATTTTAGATCTTGCTTTGTTCTTTGCCTCATATGTGAGATTCTCCATTTATGGCGATCAAAAATACTTCTGTTATTTTGAGAATGGAAGATGTGGTGGGCTCTTTTCTTTCTAAAGAGATGAGGAGGAAGGTATCCATTAGTTCCAAGGAAGCCCTATTTGTTCATGGAAGACCTAAGGAAAAAGGAAAGAAGAATGATAAGTGTAACAAATCCAAATCCAATGGGAGATCCAAATCTCTTAGAAAGTCCAAAGTTATTTGCTAGAATCACGGTAAGCCTAAACACATATGTAAGGATTGCAAAGAAGAAAATAATATGAAAAATAAGTTTGATTATGATTATGAGTTTGAGAAGGAAGATGGAGATGCATTCATTGCAACTTTTTCCACTCATTCATGTGATGATGCATGATTGATTGACTCAGGTGCATCTTTTCATATGACATATAATAGAGATTAATTTTATGAATATGAATAATTTGGTGGAGGTAGGGTGTACTTGGGTGATAATTATCATTTAAATATTTTGGCCACGGTAAAGTTAAAATCAGATTTCCTGATGGTAGAATACGAAACATAAATGGTGTGTTGCATCTCCCTAGTAAAAGGTAAAATTTGTTGTCTGTGAGAAAGCTAATAGATTCGGGTATGCAAGTAGTCTTTTATGATGCTAGATGAAAAATGGTGAGAGGTTCTATGGTGTTTTCTAGAGGTGTCATAATTGGCACTTTGTATAACCTAGATGGATACAATACTGAGTGTAATAGTAATTCTGTGAAGACCAATCTATGGATTCATTTTTCAGAAAAGGTGAGGGTTTCACCTTTAGTAGATGGTCATAGATTTTAGGTACCTAAGGGTGCTTTTTCTTTTGAATCAAAGTTGCCTACAGATAAGACTATGTTATGGCACCATAAACTTGGCCACATTGGGGAAAAGGGTCTAATGACCTTGAAAAATAAAAACCTTTTTGAAATTTTGAATGATTATAATCTTGAATTCAATTTCTGTGAGCAATGCATTTATGGAAAACAAAAATGTGTTCACTTTTACTCGATTTATCATAAACCTTGTGGTGTGTTGGATCTTATTCATTCATATGTGTTTGGTCGTGTAGATGTTTCTTCCATTGGAAAATATACATATTATGTTTCATTTATTGATGATTATAGAAGAAGGACATGGGTATATTTTATAAAGAGTAAATCTGAGTTTTTAATCAATTTAAAGAAATGGCCAAATTGTAGACAAGAAGAAAAATAAAATGTTTGAGGACTGATAATGGTGGTGAATTTTACTATAATGATTTCAATAAATTCTATAAAGATTGTGTCATTCATAGCCAGAAGACAACTATGTATTCTCTACAATAGAATGAAGTTGCATAAAGGATGAACATGACATTGATGGAGAGGGATAGGAGTATGCTGAGTGGTGCTATCCTTGAGCCAATGTTTTGGTCTAAATATTTTTGCCACTACTTGCTACCTAAGAAACAAGTCTCCTACATCAACTCTTGTTGATAAAATGCCTATGGGAGTATGGCTGGGTCATAATCATTCATTGAGACATCTTATAGTTTTTGGCTGTGAGGCATGTGCATATGTCCCAAAGGAGAAGTGAACAAAGATGGAGAACAAGACTGTTAAATTTATCTTCATTAGATAAATTCATGATGTGAAAGGATAAAAGATTTGGGATCCTTTTGTACATAAGTTAATTCATAGTAGAAGTGTACATTTTAGAGAAGCTAATATTTCTTCTATTACATTGTAGCTTGAAAAAACTAAAAATAAATATGTGATTCAACTACCTTCTATGCTTGAGAAAGTTGAATTGAGACCACTAGATAAACAAGAAGTTGAGGAGAGATAATCCATATCTGAATCTTTAGAAGAGGAGAAAGAACCTCCAATTTAGCTTGTTTGAAGACCTACAAGGAAGAGACAGACACCTGAAAGGTATTATCCTAATGATAGGAGATGTATTTTTTCTTTGAAAATTAGTGTTGATGAACCTATATATGTAGAAGAGCCATTAGTATGAATGATGCAAAATCCTAGAAGATTGATATGAATGAAGAAATAACAATTTTGAAAAATAATGATACATGGGATCTTGTACCATTGCTTGAAGGAGAAAAACCTATTGTTTGCAAATGGGTGTTCAAGAAAAAGTTTAGTTTAGATGGAACCATTGAGAAGTATAAAGAAAGGTTGGTTGTGAAAGGCCACTCTTAGGTTCAGGGTGTTGACTATGGTGAGATATTATCTCTTGTTGCAAAAATTACATCCATTAGATTTTTGCTTTCTATTGTTGCTTCTTATGATTTAGAGGTTGAGAAAATAGATGTGAAAACTACTTTCTTTCATTGTGATTTGGAGGAGCATATTTATATGACATAGATAGAGCACTATGGTGTTAAAGGTAAAATTAATTTAGTTTGCAAATTGAAGAAATATTTGTATGGCCTCAAGCAGATTTGTAGGATGTGGTACCAAAAATTTGATAGTGAGTTTGAGATTTGACAGTTCTAAATTAGATCACGATGTTTATTATAAATTTGATGGTGGCCATTTCCTATACATTGTATTATATGTTGATGATATGTTGTTCATTAGTAAAGGGAAAGTTTTGATTATAGAATTGAAATCTCAACTTTCTGCTAAGTTTGAAATGAAAGATCTTGGTGTATCTAAACACATTCTTGGGATGAAAATTATAAGAGACCATTATGTAACTCAATTTTATAGATGTTCAACATGCAGGATTGTAGACCATTATGTGTTTTTTTACACTTGGATGAAAGTTATCAATTTTAGATTGTCCTACATATCCATCAAATATGGAACACATGAGAAGAGTACCTTACTAGAGTGTAGTTTGATGTATGCCATAGTTCAAGTACTAGACTAGAAATTGCATAAGCAATGAGAGTTGTTTCCAGATATATGTCTAATCTTGGTATAGTTCAATGGGATTAAATTAAGAGGGTATTTAGATATCTAAAGGTTACCTCAGAGTATTCTTTGTGTTATCATAGTAATATGATTCAAAACACAATTTACCTTGACATTCATGTTTATGTGGATTCATGTTGGGCAGGTGATATTGATATAAGAAGATCCACCATTGATTATGTGTTTACATTATTTGGTGGTGCAATCAGTTGGATGAGTAAGAAACAAGTTTTGGTTTCTTTTTCCACTACTGAAGCTAAGTTTATCGAAGCTACTCATTCTTGTAAAGAATCCATTTGGCTTAATAGACTAGGTTCAAAGATTAGAATAAAACAAGGATTAGTAACAATTTATTGTGACAACCAGAGTATGATTTACCTAGTGAAAAACCTAAATTGTCATGCCAGGACCAATCATATTGATGTTATGTATCATTTTGTTAAAGACATGGTTGAGAATGATAGGCTGAAGCTCATTAAGGTAGAGAATTTGATGAATGTTATAGATTCATTAATAAAGGTTGTGAGCAAAAAGAATTTTAGACGGTTTTCAGAGTCTATGGGCCTCATAGCCCCTAGTAATTGAATTCGGGTGTAGTTACCCCATTTGATCATTCTTGCAAGGTGTTCAACAAGTGAGAGATAATTGGTAAAAGTGTCTCAACCTTGCATTTACACGGGGTTACTATTTTTAGTAAATTTTCATTTGAGAAAATTGTTCCCTATTCCTTTCCAAAATGTTCAAAATGGTTAGATAATCTTTCCAGCAGATTTTTGCGGCAAGATCATGTCCAATTTGGAAGATATTAAAATTTCAATTTTTAGAAATTGCCAAAAAAGTCACAATTGCAATTATAGTGGATTTAGAGGCATCAAAACAGGGTCAAACGATCACCAATTAGCATCAAACTTGGGAAACTTTAGAGCACATCGCAAGATTTCCAACGCTTCAAACGAGTTGTTAATTGGACATCTCATTCGAAAGTTACGACCTTCAAATGTTGGGCCTCCCAAATAGGAAATGTAAAAACGTGTTGAACACATAAAATGAGTTGTAAAAGTGTGTTACACATGTTGGTGTGTGTATTGACACATCATAGGGAATATTTTATTGGAGATAAGATGGGTGCCCCTTTTGGGGTGGTTTTAGCTCATGGTTTTGTAATATCATTTGACGTGGGGGTTACACATATTGGTGTGTGTACTGACACATCATAGGGAATATTTTATTGGAGATAAGATGGGTGCCCCTTTTGGGGTGGTTTTAGCTCATAGTTTTGTAATATCATTTGATGTTTTCTTGTATTGTATCTCCTATATATTCTAGGTGTGTGAGATGGAGGGTGGGTGTAAGTGTCTTATAGCTTTCGAGTTACCTCTGGATCTCTAGTTGGTGATACTCCTGAGAGAAGATTTCTCTACAAATATATAGTAATATGTTATCTATTGTTGAATAATATATTGGGATACTTTTGGAGTGTGGGGTTTTTCTCTCAATAGGGTTTTACCCACGTAAATCATTGTGTTGTGGTATGAATGTTATTTATGTTAAGTTTCTGTAACTGTGAAAAAGATCTGAGAAATATTTTACATTATTCTCCCCTTAGGGTTAGTGTAGGAAGTTATTTTACTACTTAAATTACTTACACAACTATGAAAATGAACCACATATGAACATTGATCCTAATACAATATACAAAATGATGATACATCATAGTTAACATTGCAATTATAAATAATGAATATCAAGAGGGTTCTATAATAGATTGACAGTAAATACGTTAATTCAAAATTACTGTGAATATTGTCTGACTCCATACAAGTCAAGGGAGAGACCATAGGGAGACAAAACAATAACAAGGAATACCATTGATTCATTATTAACAAGTTGGTCAAAATTTATGATAAAGGATTATTGGATAGTTATGAAGTAGACAATGATTGTTAATAAAGTTAACAAGATACAATTTGTTAATGGTTAAGGGATACATCCTTTCATTGTTTGAAAGATGCAACCTTTCTATTTGACAATATATAAATAAGAACTTGATATCATTTCATAGGGGGGCATCAAATAGAGCTTAGTTCCTCTTTTACCAATTTGATATTAGTAAACAAGATAGCCAATGGGAATTGATATCTAGATTCATTGAATCATATCACTATAAAAGAAATCCCAATTATACAACTTTCAAACCTTTAATATAACAAGGTAGATCGATATAACTTCTATATTCGATGATTTTCATCCATAGTGAGTGATATTGAACTTTATAATATTAGAAAAATACTCAAATAGATCCATATTTTCTCAAATTCAATATATCATCCATTTTTACTTCATAACACCAATATTAATGGGATTGAGATAATTTTTACCTAACCACTTTAAATTATTTTTATCAGTAAAAGGCAAGAAGCCCTATATGTTATATGATTTAAAAAGTTACAATGAATCTCCATTCAAACGGGCACTGGTAGGAAAAAATGGAGAAGAAAACCTCGAGTCTAGCTTGAGAAATGGGGCATCCCCCATTATCAAATTTTTAAAGGGTGTGCCCTTTCCGTGTGCCCATATATATTTGGGTCTTTGAGAAGGCATTCCTTCTCTATATTTATGCATAATCTGGTATTTCTAAATTTTATTTTACCATTACTCTGCTTATGCTTGCTGAAGATACGCTTTGTCTAGTCTCTTCTCTGCATCATATTGTTAAGAGTATAAAATTCTCCTAATGGATGGATTTTCGAGGAAGCCAATCCCAATCTTTCAGATGAATCTGCACACAATTCCTTTTTGGCAAGATCATTGTTAGCAGTTTTTTATCATTGTAGAATAAACACTTAAATTTCTATTTTTTTATTATAATTATTCATTAAATTGATTTGTAAATTTTAAATTTTTTCCATGATTTACAAATCAATTAATATTCAAAGTAATCACTATTTTTACACGCCACTTTATATTAAGAATTTTCTCAAAGTATTAACATTAAATCCAATAGTGAATTACTTATTTTCCATAATTTTTGTATGTCTCATTTAGATTGATTTCTTAGATTTAATGCTTGTCTTAGTGTTCTGATTAAGTAAAAATAGGATTTGAAAGGTCCCAAAACCTTGTACACAAGTAGCAAAAGATAGGTTAAAGAAAGACCAAAAAACAACTGTGGAACCCCACCAAACAAGCCAAAGGAACTAACCATAGTTCCAACCAAAAGGAAAAAAGGCCCAACCAGCCACAAACTATGCAATCATGATTTACATTTTTGCCCATATTTATGTGAACGTAAGTTCATATCAACTGAAGGAGTGGAAGATTTAACCTTTTTTCCCTTAACTGTTTTCCATCCATCCTCCACCTTTTCAACATCCTTCTTCTAGTCCAAAGAGGAACCAGAAGAGCCCACTAAAGGGTAGGTCACAATCCTAGCCATAAGAGCGGCAGGACTGGCACCACTATCATACCCCAAGATCCTCCCAGGAGAACCATGAGCAGTTTAACCAAGAACTCTAGAAGACAAAAATGCTGAACCAGGGACAACATCAACGATCTACACAGGGACAACACTAGAAACACCAGAAGGGACATCATCAGAGACAACAATAGTAGCTTCAAAGACAACATTAGCAGCAACAGATACATCATTAGAAGCTCCAACCAGATCTTGATCGTTCTGAGGAGGACAAGCAGCCGATCCCCCATCCATGAAATATTTATAACGAACTGTATAATGTTTTCCAGAAGCTCCCAACCACCAAGAAGGTGATTTCTTTGATTTAATCTTATCAGATACACACCACACAGCAAGATGGCCAGTCTTGTGGCATTTCCTACATCTTAACGGAATACCTTCGTAATCAAGATTTTGATTCCAAGAGCCCTTAGAGGAGGCCAAAGTTATCTTCTTAGGAAGGCCCTTGGAAATATCCATCTCCGCAAGAATATGAGCATACGTCATCTTATAAACTTTAGAGGAATACATATCCACCATCTAAAAATCCCCAAGAGCCTCACCCATCGATTCCAAAATAAAATCCAGCCATAGATGAAGGGGAAGATTCAACAGTCTAACCCATAAGGGCATCTTATTAAAGGACTTAGAGAGAGGATCAAACCCCTGATACCAAGATTTGGCCATCAAAGGGAAGCACTCCTTCAAAGTGAAACAACAGTCACACAAAATAGTTTTCCTATCTGCAACATTATCAAACTTTACAATAAAAAACCCCCTTGCCACAGGGTATATCTGAACATGATCAGTTAAAAATGGTTCCCAATGTTTGGAAATCAAAGCATACAACTGAGCAAGAGAGGGCCAAAAAACCCTAAAATGAAAGATAATAGCATTGGAAGAAAAATCTTCCGCAGTTTTTAAAATCTCATCAACAGTATTAGTATCGAGATTGACCACAATAGGGTTACTTATAGAAACATGCACCAAAAGAGGAGAGGAATGGTTACCTCCCCTCCCAGAAAAGGCCTGGCCATGGATGCCCGCCTCAAAGGAAGCCACATCAACAAAGGATAGCGCAGGTTTTTGAGGAGCGGTGTCGGACGCCATTGATCCCCCACCATTCGGCAAAGAAGCAATCACCCCAAACAAATCCAGCGGTGAGCCTGCCAAATAGGAGGCAAAAATGGTAGTGGAAGTGGGAGAAGGCCCTCCCCCACCAGAGGCAATGATCGAGCAACCAGAACCTGAGCGGGAAGCGGCAGCCAAGGAGACATTCAAATTTCAACTTGGGCGGGAGACAACAACGACAGTGGTATCCGCAAGAGGCATCGTTTCGTAGTTGATTTATGTCTTAGTGTTATTTTCTATTTAATTTTACCATTATATACGAGATCTTGGTTTTTTTTCCCTTAGTTAACTGTATAAATTATTTATTTGATTTTTTGATTTGTTAAGTTTTTATCTATTTATTATGGATTTATATTTATATTTTACATTTTCTACATATTCTGAAAATTTTAAAGCAGTGGGTTTATGCATTTTTTAAGTGTTTGGTTTTGTAATTATTTATTATATTACAATTTTTAAATTAATTTGTATACCATATTGAAATTGCTACTCATGAATAAGAAATTTAAAGTTTGCATTATTCCATATGATCGAGATCGCTAAGCAGAGCCATCTAGAGAAATAGATTTAAACTATAGCCCATATTATATACAGTATTTTATTTACAATCAGATATATTGTAATACATTGTCAATTTTGTCTTATGCTATTCTATAACCAAAAAGAGTTAGGAGGCCTATGAAAGAAGGATTCTACGACCCAGGAGGAGCAACCAGAATCAAAGACCTAACAAAAAAAAAGGAATAAAACAGAGTACAAGGTAAAACTAAGACAAATATATAGGATGAGAGGCATAACAAACACTAGAGCAACATCAAAAGAATAAAACCTAATAAGAACAACTGGTTAAACATGCAAAAAGAACAAAACTATCTAGAGAGGAAAAGAAAGAAGAAAGCTAACAAGGAGAAAAAAAAGAGGGGGACAAAACCCCAAAAATTACACACAATGAGGCTTTATGATGATGATATCCTCATGATCAGATTTAGAATCTACATCAAGATTAACCTCTCTCGAGTTTGGCCTAGAACACTTGTTGTGCTTAGTGACTTCACAAAGAAAGGGAGTTTGGACAAAAAACATTATTGCGGTCTTGATAGTACATAGGAGTAGAAATGTCTGCCCTTATCGGTTGGAAAAAAGATTCTACCCAGTTTCCTTATCCTCAATAAAATTATGCCACCTGCGTAGGAAATGAAGATGCTTCACCATGTCAGACCATAGTTTGTTGAAGTCCTTTTCATCCTTAATGTATAAAATTGGCCGTTTAGGTATGTTGGTTAACTTAAGGCTCCCTACAGGCCATGTCATGTGATTCTTAGGATGAGGAATTTCCAGGAGATTATTAATGCTTTCCACCACATTATCCAAACCTTTCATTCATGTCTCATCAAAGATAGCAAGGTAGAGAGATTTAATATGCCATAATTTGATCTTGGCCATGAATGCAACCGCAATGAAAATTCCAATAACGTCTCCATTTGTCCTCTAGCTCTTGTTGTAGTCTAGGTCCCTTTCACCTATGACATTTTTGACAACCCACCATTTGATGTCATCCATTTTATTAAGGATTATCCCCCACCGCTCTAGTTTAATATGACCAACAAAGGTCATTGTTCGTTCTTAGGATTTATGGTATAAATAAATTTGAGTTTCCATAAGGGAAATGCTAAGAAAAATGAAGAGATGATAAGGGAAGGAGCCACAAAGAGGAAAATAAAACCAAAAATCATAGGGGAACAAACACCATAATCTAAAAGTATAGGAAGCTTCCAATAGTTACCTAGAAGCTTCGGAGCGATGATCGCGTAATGATAAAAGAACATAATGAAATGAAAGGGGAATATGGGTGGGAAAAAGAGACATGAAGAAAGAACTAGAAGGAGGATGAGGGAAAATTGTTGGAAATAATGGGAAGTGTGTACTGAGAGGGGAGGGGTGAATCAGTACCTCTAAAACTTTTAGTTAATTAACCTTTAACCTTATGTAATCAAATCTTTGCTTTACCGATCATATCTAATGTTCTTTCTTTATGCATGTAATATCAATTCATAATCTTATTTGTATGTAGAAATTCATAGAAACATTCATGAAAGCAATAACACATAACACAAGATATGGTAACGCAAAAAACCCCTGTTAGAAGGTAAAAACTACAGTGGGGATGGCACCCAAAAAACCCTCACTATCTGCAGATTGGAAGGGGCTAGTTAAGGCTTACAATTTGATCACTTATGATGATCTACCCTGTTAGGAGTATTATGTGGAGACTGGTTAACGTCTACTCTATTAAGATATTTAGCAACACTATTTAGTGTGCACTTGGTTAAGATATTTATAATAGGATTGTTAAATCCACCTTTCTTGAAAGGATTTCTTCTATTTGGTACACTTGTTAGAATGTAGACAAAAATACTCATTGACCTGAGTGTATGCAACCTAAAATTGCTGATTACAGATCCATTAAAGTTTACATGTACAAAGTATCACCTAATGTGATTGATTAATACCTCTGTTGCTCGGTAGCCTTGGTTCTTGGTTCTTGATAACCAAATTCATCTTTTGTTCTTCTACTTCTTGAAACTCTCGGTCTGATCCATAGATGTGCTCATTGGCTACAATAATCCTCTCATCCATATCAAATTAATGATTACAACATCTATTTATACAATAGATTGACCTAACTAAGTTTCACGTATTACAAACTTAACTGTATGATCAAAGGTTTACAACTTGACTTTGATCTCCCAGTTTGCATGTTTTTAATCACTTAGACTGATTAAAACAATTATAATTATGTTTCTTGTTCCTCAATAAATGGATTTAAAATAAATCAAAACTCTAAATATAGAATATAACTATTTAATCTGACGTGGAAGTCAAATCCACTATTCTCGGGACATAACTGAATTTTGATGTCTGGTGCTCAGTTTTCTTTGAAATCAATTTGACCGTCTTTTGGTGTTCCTTTGTTGAAATGTCTGCCAGGTTCCCTTTCTCTGCTGGGTTCCTCTATTTCTTCTCTTTCAGTTTATAGTGTAACCTTATTGTCGGGTTCCTCTGTATCATGTTCGGGTTGCACTTTTGATTTACACTTCAAAACTTGTGTCGTCGGGTTTCTCCTTACTTAGCACTTTCGGTTTGAACTAAAACCTCAATTTTGGTGTAATGTAACCAATGTTTTATAACAACTATTTTCTCTTTGCATACTAATGGAACAAATTATGTCATCAATCTCCCCCTTTGACATTAGTATAAAAAATTGATATGTGCAAAATACTAAAGTGTTTAGTATGTACACCATGTGTTTACCTAGTCATTTCATGACTTGCCCTATGCATATGCCAGTATAGTATAGTATATGTGTATGTACACTTGTCTTTATACTACATCTTCCTTTTTTAACCTTGTCTTTTCCCTTTGTGCTATATTTTCCATTTCCCCTTTTTACTATATGCTTTGTACACATCATTTTCCTTTTCCCCCCTTTTTGATAGTAAGGGAAAATGTGTATACCTATAGCTTATCAAAAATGTGAGAGTGAGAGGTCTTCATTTCCTCCATCATCTTCTCCCATTTATCCTTGAGATTCTCAAGAGCCATATGCTCTAGTGTGATCTTGGCATGCATGTCGTAGATGATGTCTGCTACAGACATCTCTGGGGTTGCAATTAGCTGTCTTGCCGAACTTATGTGCTGTTGCAAAAGTGTGAGGTTTAGTAAAAGTTGAGACTGTATCTCGGTAAACTCTTCTCAAAACTGTGATTCTGCTTCCCAAAGTTCTTGTCTTAACCTTTTAATTTCAATTATCTTTTCATAATGCAATTTTATTGCATTTCCATCCGTGGTTAGACTTTGAGCACTTGTATTTAGATCAGAATCAATCTTTGCAATCTTATCATTATTATCCTTTTTGAATTTATCCAAAGTGCACAGCTTTTGAATTAAGGAAACAACTTCAGTAAAGATTGGATATAATTCATTTTTTAATTCTGAAAGATTTACCTTATTTTCTGCCACTTCTTGGCTGATATTTTTTGTCAATTTGAATTGAAAGTTTTGTTCTTCTTGTTCCTCAATCACCTTTTCTGCATCTACATTCTAAGTTGTGATGGCATCGGTGAGAACGAAAAGTTGATCCAGAATGGGGGCATTGTGATCAACATCAATGTCAGGTACTATTTGTTGTAAGATATCTCTTGTATTTTCCAGCACTAGAGAATCTTTGTGTTCTTTTCTTAGCTTTTCCTGCATTGCTTTCCTTTGACATATCTCTCCATATTCTATGAGAGATTCATAGTCCAATGTGGTTGGATCACACTTTGGTATTTAAATGACTTCATCAAGTATGACCTCCAAGTTACTCTTCTTGGTTTTCTTCTTCTTATTTTGTGATGCACCTATATGTAAAACCATAGCTAGATTTTGTGCTTGGTCTGATGTGCTAGAGGAATGATTTTGTGGTGTTGTACCTTTCTCTTGCTACTTGGGGTTTGCCTTTTAGTTATCTGTGGATGTCTCCTCATCAACCTTTAGTGTAACTTCAACATCTCCTTTGGTGTTCTTAGGAGTAGTATCAACTGGCTTATCTTGTTCACCTTTCTCCTTTTGTACTTCATTTGTATCTTTTATTTGTGCATCTATTTTGTTTTTATCTCCATATTTTTGTTCTCCACCGATGACTACCTGTTCATCGGTTGTATCCTTCTTCTCATCAGATGTATGTTTTTGTTCATCATTACCCTTAAACTCAGGTATGCTTGTTTCCTTCTCAGGTAACTTCTCCTTTTCTGAGATAATGTTGACAGCTTGTATCAACAGTGGTATCTATCCTAGTGTGTCTACCTATGTTGAATTTGTTGTAGTGTCCTATTCATCAGTTTGGTCCTTGACAACAGTGACATCTTCATCTTTCTGTATCTCATCTGCAGGATCTCCTCTGGTAATATCAATAATTGTATTGTCTGGCCATGTTTCATCTGCAACATCCATATCCTTGTTCCCTTTTGTGTTAAATGATTCTTCATTAACATCTTCATCAGTGATAATAATATGTTCGGGGCTCTGTTTAGCCTGATCATCTTTGTTATGTTGATTTTTGGTAAGAGCTATTTGTGGCTTAGGACTTGTATCCTTTTTAGGCATACCAAGTATCTTTCTCCATTCAACCTCACTCTTCCTTTCTAGTTCAAGTAGATGTCCTTAAAGTACTTGATAGGCTCTTAGCTTTGGTGAGATCCTAGTGGAGTGTTTCTTCATCACTTCTTCAATATCCTCCATTTTAGATTTGAGAGGCATGACAAAAACTAGGGCTCTTTCCCTAATCTCTTTCTCAGAGTGTAATGCAAATGTCCATCTTGCTGATAATCTATCCTGAAGTTCTTTTGGCATTTTATTTGCTAATTGTATTGGAAGATATTTGAATATACACATCATTTTGATAATTGCCTCTTCAATTTTATTTTGATCCTCAGGATCCAATGTTAGCCATTTCTTAATCTTGTAATCATTGACTGTTCCTGATTTGATAATTGAAGCACATACCTCATCAATAGTTTCAGGAATATTACTCTTTTCTTTTTGGACGGATTCATCTTGTTGAGTATCTTATATATCTTCCTTGGTTAGGATTAATTTCCTTCTCCTCTTTGGTGCTTTGGTATGTTTGGTTTGAGGTTTTTTTTTTGTAGGTCCTTACTTGACCTTTCTTGGTCAGTAAAGGAATTGCATCCTTTGTTGTTTGACTCCTGGTCCTGGATGCAGTAGTAGTCCTAGGTTTCTTTGCTAGTGGAGGTAGTGGTGTATCCGACTCTATGGATTCTGAGTCACTCTCCTTCTCAGCTTCACCGATGGGTGACTGACCCTCGGTCTCTTCTTTTTGTTTAATTTCCTCTTTATTCACCGATAGCTTTTTCTTCAAGTTCTTAACCATCTTGTCTTTCTTCCTATCAATCTTCTTCACAACTAAGTGAGTTTTAATCCTTTCTTTGGCTTCTTCATAAGTTCCAAACTTGGGTTGTGATTTGTCCAATGGCTCATTTATCAATGCCTCAATAGAATTTGAATCTTGATCTATGTTAAACTCATAGTCAAGTGGAGCTAGCCATGCTATCCTCGATACAAATGGCTTGATGTAGGTGTAGTCAGTGTCCACCATAAAACATATGTCAGTCTTGAAATTTTCTATTAACTATTTTGGAATTCTCATTCTTTTCTAAATTCTTTCTTTGAATCTAGGAAAATATTCATCCATGATTGACTCAAAATTGTCTCCTAGTGATTTGATGAACTCACTAATCTATATGGTCACTGGTCTAGTAGTGTCCCATTTGACATTGCCTATGGATGGGAAGGATTTTTGGAAATAGAAAAATATGTAGATTATCAGAAATCCAAACTTACATGAATTAGACTTTGCATTTCTTATTGTCTTCATGTTATCTTATATTTGTCTTAGCAGAAGTTCTGATAGATCCAACTGCAGTCCCTTCTTGAGAATATTGTATGTTGTATCCACTGCTCTGGATGCAATGTTGTTCATCCTTCTAGCCTGAAAGAACTTGTATCCTAAGACACATGTTCCAAATTTCAGTTCATCATCGGTGATGGTGGATACCTTTAGTCCTCTTCCATCACATGCTACTCTATTATTCTTCTCAATGTCAGATTTAGGGGGTGCTTTAGTGCCTTTACCTTATTAGTTATGGGATAGCCAGTAAAATCATGTATAACATCCTTGGTTATTAGTTTAGGCTCATCCAACCATAATTTTTGGTCATGAATCCTGCTCAGTACTAACTGAATCCATTCGGTCTTGAATTCCTTCGGGAACCATAGGGCATTTGTGAGCCCTTTTAACTCAATGTGCTTATGCTCTTCCTTGATAGTGCCATCATCATTGCCAATGCTCTTCTTAGAGTGTATATATGCTTGCACATCTTCGAAAAGAAAAACCCTAGCTGGTATTCTGGAGAATGCACCAGCATTGTCAGGTTGTGAAGCAACCTTGAGACATATCTTGTAATGAGGTTCCTCACAGGTTGAATTCTTGATTAGGTTGACCTTATTCTTCTTATCATTCTGGATCTTAGTGGTTCTTGATGTAGTTTCCATTGCTAATGAAATTAGAGCTTTTCCCGTGAATGAAAATACATTTCTCAGTTATCCCTATTACTTAATTCAACCTCTGTAGCTGTTAGGAATCTGTTTGGATTACTATGAACTGGGTTGGAGTCGCTCCACAATTTGGTCACTTCATGCTCTAGTTTTTGTCTGTCTCTTCGCTCTAGTTGCTTGGTGAAAAATGAAACCCTTCCATCATCTATTTATAGAATTTTCCCTAAGTCGAGTCATTAATGCTCAACCACTTCTCGGTGTGTGAAGGCAGAGTCATCGGGTGATACACAATAATATTCTTAGTGATAACGTGATGCTTTGGGGTAGCTGTCAACTTGTTACGTTCACCGACAAATTTCAGTGTATGGTGAAGACAAGAAGTCAACTTTCATGATTACCAATAGATCTCGTCTTACACTAGAAAATTTTTCTTTTATATTTGAACTGATGATTCTTGGTAAGCGTAGACAACTTTAGCTTTGTATGTACACCGATGCATTAACCAATGAAATTGAATTCACAGAATTGTAACAAGTAATACCATAGTGCCTCTTTAATTATGCTAGTTTGGCATTTCATCAATGTATAATGGAACTGATGTAAAATATAACTTGGTATTATGCAATTCCATACTTACTTGTTCTATTGAGGTGGGGGTGGTGATGTCACTAGATCCATTGGATAAGACGTCACCAATTGCATTTCCCGGTCCAGCCTCATCAGTGTTTGTAGCTTTCCTCCACATTTTTTTTCTCATCTTCTTGATGTCTTCAATGGTGTTTCCATTGGCGAAGGTGCTGGTCTTTGTCATTCGGTCTTTGTAGTACTTTCTTAGATGACCAAATTTATGACAGTGTAGACATGCCATTCTGGGGTTAGTCCAACTGGTGCAGAGCACCCTAGGGTTTAGCTCCAAACCCTAGCAATTCTTGTTGAGTGATCAAAAGGAGCAGATCACAGTTAGTTTTCAGTCCTTGTCATTAAGCCTGAACAGTTCTTCACTCAGTCGCAAAGTCGCAGAGCCAGTGGAGAGAAGAAAAATCATGCATCGCACACTCGCGAGCTAGTCATGAGTTAAGTTTAATAGTGAGCGAGTGCGCGACGAGGAACTAGTCGCTCAGTCGCAGACGGCTAGCAGAAAAGACAGTGCGCGACAATGTGACGAGGAGCTCATCGCACAGTCGCGAGTCAATTCACAGTCAGTGAAAACCCGGTGCGACAACGCGACGAGCGCGTAATCGCTCAGTCGCCGAGCAGCAAACAATTAAGTAGGATGTGCGAGTGAGCAACACCTTGTGCATCGCAAGGTCGCAGGTGACTTGATGGTTAAGTGAAAAGCACGGTGAGCGTGTGAGTACGGTGTATCACTCAGTCGCAAGGCAAAGGTCAGCTCGGATGAAAGCATCGCGAATGCGCGACGGGAGCTCATCGCTCAGTCGCAAAGGAAATGGCAGCTCGGGTAGAAGTATGACGAGTGCGCGACTGACTGTATCGCAGGGTCGCTAATGAATGTCCAGCTCATCAAAAAGAGTAGCGAGTGCGCGACTAATGTGCGTCGCAGACTCGCAGAGTAAATGACAGCTTGTGGAAAGGCAGTGCGGGTACGCGACGGGTGATCATCGCTCAGTCACAGAAAGAAGTAGCAGCTCGGATGAACGTGCAGCGAGTGCGCGACTAATGTGCGTCGCAGAATCACAGAGCAAGGAGAAGTTCATGAAAAGGTAGCGCGGGTATGCGATTTGAGCTCATCGCTCAGTCGCAACATAAAACATAGCTCGGGACAATGCATTGCGGGTGCGCGATAAAGAGTTATCGCTCAGTCGTGAGGAAAAAGTCAAATCAGGGAAAGACATAGCGAGAGCGCGATGAGCAGGTAATCGCTCAGTCGCAGACCAAGACATGAAATGTCAATTTCATTCGCGACTATGCGATAAAGAACAAAAATAGTCAAGTGATAAAACATGCTGACGTGTCAGAAGGAGAAAGAGTTGAAAAGTCAGAAAATGCCAAAAGGAATGCCACGGAGGAGAATGTCATCCACGTCGTCGAACATGCAGAGAAAGATAGTGATGATAGTTACAGAAGGAAGACGAAGAGCCGAGGCAGTTGAGATTCCTCAAACGGATAGGAAACCTAAAAACGGTTACAGACTAAGAAGAGGCCGAGGATAAAAAGAGAGAGAAAGGAACCATTGAGTTGTTTTTGAAGAACTTAGAAATTGAAGAGGCTAGCATAGTAGATTTGGGATTACATTGTAATTTGCAGTTTTCAATAAAGAAGAGTGTTCTGTGTGTTCTGTATATTTTCTGTTCTGTACAAACTTCAGTAGAGTAGTATTCTGAGTTCATTTC
>MU228187.1:271402-291886 GCA_018584345.1 Thuja plicata | reverse complement strand
ACTTAATGCTTCAATGGTTAAACTGAAACACAATGACATGTTTCTAATGCAACTTTGAATTGTAGATATTCAGATCTATTTATGTACAATACCTCTCTGATCAATGTATCAATTCAATTCCTTTGTACTTCACACTTTCTGCTCTGTGATGATGTGCTTCACTGTTCATCGGTGTCTGCAAAATTATTTAGCTCTCCCTTAGCTTGATTGATCAGGACTGTATGAAGTTTATCCTTCACCAATTTCTCTTCAGCATCTTCTTTCAATTCACTCCCCTGTGTATTTGAGTGCATGTGGAAATGAATTATGCTTGTCTCTTATATAGACATGATTTTCCTTAATTCTTGATTCTTGATTCTTGGCGTGAAAAAAAATCTAGCCAATTTGATTTACGGCTTTAACTCCTAATTTATCTCGTATTTATCTTCTTGCCAACTATATAAATCAATTGCTTTAACTGTGATCGAATAAAACAAATAAAACAACCAGTTAAGTCTATCTTTAAGCTCTTCCAGCTAGATATTTTGTCATTTTCTGATCTCTCTGTTCTGTCGGTCAATTCTGCAGTTCGTTGTCGGTGACAACTGCCAGTTTCGTTGGTGAAACTTTAGTTAGCTGCGGGATCTCCATCCTTCAGGAATCATTGGATCTTTCTCATCGGGCAACATTGTTTTCTGCTCGTCGGGCATCCTGTGATTCTGCTTCGTCAGGCAACACTGTCTTCTGCTTGTCGGGCATCATTGTGAATTTTTCTCTTTCTTTACCGGTGGTGTGCACTCCGTCAGTGTTGTCTGTCACTTAGTGAATACTTGACGTTTATGCATTTCTGAAAGCATAACTTTGTTCCATTGATTCTCTGAAGTCTTTGGCATTATGTACATGACCGTACAGATGATATCAAGTTGACATCAATGACAATACAAACCATTAACTGATTTAATGTCTTGCATCATCTTCAACTTAACATTATCAAACATTCAATCAGTTACATGTCATCAATCAAGCCTTAATCCTAAAACTAAACCAAATTGAACCTTAACCCTTAACATAATTAAACATTAAACAAAATTGAACCCTATTCCTATCAGTAAAATAAATTGAATCATAACCTAAACAAATTGAATACTAACTCTACCACTCAACGAAATTGAATCCTAACCCCAAACATTATTGAGCATTAAACCAAATTGAACCATAATCCTAAACCTAATTGAACAATAAACTAAATCTAACCCTAACCCTAAAACTAACCGAACATTAAACTAAATTGAAATCTAATAATTTTTATATTATAGTTAGTCATTGGATTCCAACTATACCTCCTATTCTATATGAAATTATGTCCCTAACACTAAAATAAATTTAAACTTAACCCTAAATTTAATTTAGCCCTAACCCTAACACTAAACTAGAACCCAATTTTTCCTAACCAAATTTAACCCTAACCCTAACCCTAACATTAAGATATATTGAACCTCAATCATGAGACTAATTAAACTCTAAATTTAACACACCTAATTTCCCTAACCCTTAACCCTATTCAATACTAAACCATACTACAAACTAACACTAAATAAAATTAAACCTTAACCATAACCCTAACCAAATAGAACACTAATCGCAGTAGTATACAAAATTGAATCCTTACCTTAAACATAATTGAACACTATGTGAATCTGGACACCAACCCTAAACATAATTGAACTCTAAATCCAATTCAATCATAACCACTATTAAATTATGGTTATTGTTTTAATACCAATCCTTACTCTAATTTCATATCTAAATGTAAACCAAACCCTAAACCAAATTTAACTATAAACCTAAAACAAATTGAGCCCTACCCCTAACACTAAATTACATTGAATCCCTAAATTAAACCATATTGAACCCTACCCCTAAACCTAATTAAACATTGAACCAAATTGAAACCTAACACTGAACCAAATTAAACCCCCACTCTAAATAAAATTCAAACCTTATTCTAAACCTAATTGAACATTTAAACCAAACTGAACTCTAAGCCTTAACCTAATTAAACATTAAACTAAATCATTTTGGGTAAGGATTTGACTTAGAATTCAATAAGGATAAAGGTAAGTTTAGGGTTAGTGTTCTTTTAGACAAAATGAATCGAGTAGCCCCCTATAAATTGTAGCATATGCTGGGTAAAATTTTTAATGTGACTGGTGATATTGACACCATATGCCCTTTGGTACCAAATGGGTTGGGAGGAGATTGGACCTTGTGACTTTAAGCTTGCCACATGAAGCTATCACCAATTGAGATAAACCTCCCCAACCCTTGTTTAGGGTTACTATTAGGGATCAATTATGATTACTATTTAATTAGAGTTTGGAGCTAGGATTAGACTTAAGTCAAGCTAATGAATAAATCAAGTTCAACTGTGTGATTGTGTTTTAACCAAGGTTAGGGCTTAATAAGGATACAACTAAAATTTAATCAAGACTACTTTTGAAATTATGGCCAAGGTTCCAATTCAACAAGGATTATAGTTTAATAACTTGGTTAGGTTTCAAGTTGAGTAATTTCCTTTACTAAGCTCGTTTACTTAAAAATTTATATGTTTAAGTGATTTTATTAAAGTAAATTGTTTTACATTTAAAAAATATTTTTAGTTTGAATTTAATTTAATTTAAGTGGTTTGTAGAAATAAATTATTGAATTTATAAAATTATCCTATTCATTTATTTAATTTCTTATATGTTGTAGTTGTAGATGATATTTCAAAGGTAAATATTAGTCACCATGTGACACAATAATACATAAACACACAATTTTATTAATAAAGAAGTGAATCATTGACAACTCAATGCAACATTGTGACAACTATAATAATATAAGTAATTGTATATAAGATAGATAGTCTATATTAAAAATTTATTTTTGTGAAGATATTTTATGTAAATCATATTTAAATGGTTGAAAATATAAAGTAAGGGAAGTGCATTTCAAATATTCAACTGTATAGAATAAATATATGAAGTTTAAATATACTTTTGATGTGTTGATTTTAGATTTTTAACATATTTTTATATCTTAATTTTCATGACTGAATGCACACATTTGTTACAAACACAATATGAATTTATCCTTTTGTAAAGATTTTGTGAACAACATCTCTATTTGGTTTTATTATATTATGACACTATAATTACTATCTAATCTTGCTTATTTGTTTTCTATAAAAATGAGCAAAAATAATTCAAATTGCTTGCAATCAATGATATATACTTGTTATAGTAGTTTTTTTTTATTGGTGAAAAATACATTTTTATTAATAATTATAGATTAAGTTAAACAAGAAAATAGGGCTCTTCATTCCTTGGTATACATGCTTGTTTATGGAGCTTTTACCACTATCACACCTCCTAAAACCTTATACTTCATAATTAATAAAAAGAACCATACTTCTTCCATAAGCGATATACACCATATACACTATATACAACTATATACAACTCTATAGTTACCAAAACCTAATATTGTTGAACAAATATTTATGAAATTGGGCCATGCCCAAAGCGTGTTTAGACACTCGTCCATACCTTAAACTAGGCCATACTAATGAACACATAAATTTACAAAATTGGGCCATTCCCAAAGTGCACCTACACCTACCCATGCCCTACCCTACCTGAGACCATATTTTGTAATAAATCTAAAAGCATATTGATCGAATACAAAAAAAAAATGCACCTTCCCCAACAATAATTTTTCTTCAACTTCTCCATTGGGCCATTAAACCAATAATCCTCGAGCCCAAATTTAATCTTCTTACTGTCTTTTTTCTCTAGGTCTATTAGCTCCTTTTCTCGCTCCATCTTTGAGGGTCCTCAGAAAGCGTTTGAGGGTGTACAACCCTATTTGCACCTTAGCTCAACGCTCCTATTTATTACTCATCAGACTCTAGAAAAATAATGGGTGCAATGGAGGTTTTTCACGTTCGACCTTCTTTTGGACTTTCTATATTGAGTAATCTGTAGCTCCATGACCATAATTATGACATGAATAACAATAACCATGAATTTGAGATTAATTGTACCTCATTGAATAATTATGCCTACTAGGCGGAGGTTGTTAATATTTGCTGGTTCTTCTTCTTCTTTTTCCATCAACATATTTTTCTTTAGTCTTCTTCTTGTCTTCAATTTTAGGAGTGGCAACATGTTATCCTTGACCAACATTTTTCTTATTCTCTTATGTAGATTCTTTGTTTGATGCTTCTTCCTTCTCATTTGATTTTCTAAAACAATCACAGAGATCTATTTTCTGCTTAGGGGTTTTTCTAAATGTTGAGCTTTGTCCTATTTCATTGCCGAAATGAAGACTATTATTATTAATTATTTGACTTCTTAACAAATTATCCAGTGCAATGGTGACTTTTTCAAATTTCTATTTTTCTCCAAATTTAACCTTGATATATCAAGGTCTTTTCTTAAAGTGACTAACTCTTCTTCAAGTTTCTGACATTCTATTGATTTAACTTGTAAGTCTAATTTTGTCACTTCATTTAGTCCCTTATTTTCTTAAACTTGTAACTTCAGATTTTAAGATAATTCTATTGTTCGCTTCAACTTCAGGCTGGTGTCTTCTTCCATTTTCTGTGATTCTGCAAGCTGCAACTTCAAGTCTGCTACAATATTTTCATCACAAAAAATAGTATCCTTTCTCAAATGCAGATTCTTATCCAACTCAGAGAATGCCTTCTCAAGCTCTCTTTTCAAGGATGCTATCTTTGATTCCTTGAATTTTAATTGATTTTTTTATTTTTCATCTTTTCTCTTAACCTCTTCAACCCAAGCCTTTCAAACTGTAATTAAATTTTCTGCATGTTCAAGAGTTGATAGAGTTTTATCCTTTAACTTTTCTTCTTCTTGAGGTTTCAATTCTAATCTTTTATTCTTCTTTCTAAGTTTTTTAAATTTCATCTAGAGAAGCAATAAATTCACCTTTATGGTCTATTACACCTTCCATATTTGATTCATTAATGTCTACCACAGATTCATCAAGTTCTACATTAGATATCTTTTCTTCTATAGGCTGTGGTTTTTCCTTCTTATTTCTATTCCTCTTTCCATAGACAACTAGTACTCCACTCGGTTAAACTTTGTTCAAGGTTCTAGCTCTGATACCACTTCTTGGATAAGACTAAGAGAGGGGGTGTGAATAAGTGTTCTAGCATTCAATTTCAAACCCACACTTTTTTGACAACACTTGAATGTTCACTCTAATTCAAATATGACCATCCATTGACATCTTCAAATGAAATGAAGTAGATAAATAAAATTGCTACATGACAAACATGAAAACACAAAGCTCATAAAAGAATTATAACACAATATTTTTCATGAGTGGAAAACCCTCATAGGGACGAAAAACCACTCGTAAATTGCCTCATTGGTTTAATTAAAAAAATACTGAGCACTACCTACATAAAATGTCTCATTGGAGAAAACCTTCATATCATCATAGTTATGAAAATAAAAGAACATAGTATAATCTCTATTTAACTACAAAGCATTTCTTGAATATCTTGATTTTCATTTGGGATTCAAGAATATATAAGTCTATGTATCAACATACAACCAATACTTAAAGTGCTTTCACAAAATTTTACTAGATTATATATCAATGCATTCAACATAAACATAATGATAACTCTTTGCAAAGTATAAACCACACATTTTCATCGAATACACTTCACAGTGATAATGACACTTAAATACAATGATCAAAACCTTGAATATCTTTCATCAAAAACTATTTTTGCAACTGTTTATTCAACTTCCTATAAATTACATTAAAAAACAAACTGGCTTATTAGTCAAGTTTGCATATAATTGGAGAAATACTATTCAAATCTTATTTCAAATTGTCAATATTCAACAACTATTATGCATAAAAAACATTTTTCAGAAATGATGAGGAAAAGAGAGGGCTTACCAAGGTTGGCACCCACTACCTTCCGGAAGGGCTGAAGAGACTATGGTGGTTCGTGTTGCGGGCCATCATCTACTACATAACTCTGGACACCAAGTTTGATAGAATCCGCACCTATCACTTTATCCTTTTGAACCATTTCCGCTATGAAATGAAGGTGTCTATTCCCTTTTACATGTATGCTTCAATTAATGATAATATAAATGGGTGTAGAGAGAAGGCCATCGCTAATCCTGCCCTGCACGAGGGCCTTCTGTTATTAATCTATGAATACTTTAAGGCACAAACCCTAGGAAAGGAGGTTGTTAAAAATGATGAGGCAGAAATCTCTGGCTCAGATTACATCCCCTCGGAGACTGAAGATAGTGAGGGTCTGCATTCTGATGATGAAGAGGAGTATGAAATGAAAAAGAAAACCCTGGACTCGTCCTCTAAAAAGCGTAGAGTGAGTTCAAAAAGCACCAAAAAAGAGAAATTGGTTATCCCCAAAAAATAGAGCACCATGATTATCTCTTCTGAGGAGTACATTGAAGATGATATGGATACAGAGGAAGAGGAAGGCATTACTAGCGGCAAAAGAACACAAAGGAATAAGTCTACCATGGGTAAAAATAACAAGGGCAGGAAGAGGGATTTGAAAGAGGATCGAAAAACACCTGCAAACAACACCCGTAGTGTTTCCCCTGTTTTAGGTCAAAATCTAAAGAGGAAGCTCCAGGACGACTACCAAAATACTAACCAGACTCCCCAATCCCCTCAGCTCTCTCAACAGTGCGACACAGAGAAGGATGAATTCTATTGCTACATGGATGAACATGGGAAGATTTTTGGGTGGCGATATTTCAATGTGAAAACAACAAAGATGGGGATTACTAGAGAAATCATAAACCCTAAAGTAATCGAGGAGGGAGGCCAAATCAAGCTGGATGAGCTCATTGACCCTTCTTTAGTGGTGCTCAACGATAATGCCAGGGAGTTCGAAATGGACCTACTGAATAACTCTCGTAACAGCATGGTTAATAATTACATAACCATCAAATGGTTATTTTACGAGGTGGAGGACCTCAAAAAAAGGGCCAACAACAAGGAGAAGGACAATAGGGAGAAGACCACTGAGGATCCATAGATTAATAGTAGAGTGAAAAGCTGGAAGAGAACATGACTAGAGTCGAATCTACCCTTAATAATATTGCCGAGAAGAGCTACGATATCCTAAAGGCCTCCAAAGAGCACACTAACATTATCATTTAGAAGATGGAGGCAAAATTAGATGGACTGGATGTGGACAATACAGAGGTGGAGACTGATCAGAATGCTGAACAGGGTCCCGGTCAGTGCACTAGAGCCAGAACCAAGAAGATCAATGATAAAGACTTGACGGTGGATTTCCAAAAGATCAAGGAGTCAGTGACCAACATGGAAATGCTCGAAGCCAAGGAAGCTACTCTGATGGTGGATTTGTCTTGAGGGTCCCTGGTTTTTTTTCTGTTGTCCCTGTTCTTTCTGCTTTTGTAGAAGCTATTTTTTGCTCTGGCCTTTTCCAGGCCTGCTTTGTCTTTTCTATTTTGGTTCGTTTTAAACTATGCTTCATGATACTTCTTTCGTGTTTCGGGTTTCAGGAACCTTGTAAAACCTGATTTACTTAATCAAAAACATTTTTCAAATTTTGCATAGAAAAACCATATTTCCAAAATATTTGCAAAATTATAATAATAACTGGAAAAATAGAGTATCCAACTGAGATTTCATAACTGCTAAAGTATCCCATAGAAATCACAAATATTTCTAGGCAACTGAAAGAAACGATTAATTTCTAAATCTGTTTGAGTAAACAAATTAAGATAACCAAAGAATTAAGGTTAGAATCAAATACCAAAACTACCTTTTATCTAAGAAAAAAATAACACTCTGCCCCTATCGTTCTTCCAACCGCCATTGTAACACTTGGTGATTAACTGGTAACAGTCTTTGCCAAACCAAAAACCAGTGCCCTAGCATGTCAAGTAAGTTTTGAAGACTGAGAGAAACAAACAAAAAGTCCCTTTGTATATGTCTTCAAAAAAATACTTTTGACAAAGACAATAATGTCTCAAAAATAACATCTTGGGTGCCCTAATGACAAAACCTTATCAATCAATGCCTTCAATGAAAATTATGCCCAACAACAATAACGTCCTTCGATACTCATTATGAGAATTATGATTTTTGTGCCTAGTTGAAAGACAACATAATTATCATATGTCATTCCATAATGTATTTTATGTAAACCAGGGTTACAAGCTCAAACTATTTTCACATATTATGCGAAGATTAAAATTCGATCTCTTTTACAAATAGGTCATTGATCAATGAACCATTCTTGTCTTACATAAGTTATTCATAACTTATCAACCTTGCATAAATAAGCCATTGATAGCTTATCAATGAAATATTGATACGATTGTTGATTTACTGAGAGGGGGGTGAATAAAAAAAAGTGAATCTTAAACTCTTTAAACTTAAACTTTGATTCAACTTGGTAAGATAAACTTCTACAATAACCGAATCAACAATAAATTAAGAGATTTACAAATATCATGAACAATAAACATGCAACACATATAACACCAGTGTTTAACGAGGAAAATCAATTTGGGAAAATCCTCTGTGGGAATTGTCATCCACAAAATGAAAATACTCTTCTGAAGTATGCTCGGTTAAAAGCCAATTGTGTTAAAGATTACAATGCACATTGTTAAATGTGACCTTGTTAGGGGATTTACCTCAGATCTATTAAGATCTTCACCCTCATAGGAGTTGGCCCGGTTAAAGGGCTTTGAACACTCTTTTAGAATGTCACCTTTTACAAGGATTTAACAAAAAGACAATTAAGTCCACTCGGTTAAGAGATTTCTCTGCTACAAATATTAATATGCAACATTATATAATTTGATCTGTAATACTGCAACTACCTCTTTATTGATCAGATCCCTTATGCGCTCTTTGACTACTGACATCAATACTTCATCTGTCTCTACTCTAGACTCAAATTCATCCTTTTTTTCTTCACTGCTTCACTCGGTAGCACACCCACACTTCAACTTGCCAGCCTTTACTTCATGCGATCTTATTCTTTATATAGACTCTATTTTTGCCTCTTAACCTCCTTGATTAGGTTTTCCTTCAATCACTCTTTGATGTTAGATCAAATTCATGAACTTATTCAATGAATTTGATACTCAATGAACCACTTCCCATCTCCTCAGGACTTTCACTTTTCTTAGAATAAGTATCATCAGTTTTGCCGCTTAATCTTTACCATAGATCTTTACCTTGAATTTTTCTTGTGCGTAGATATTGTAACTAAGTTCTTCTTCATCCTTGGAATCTTCTAGATCACAACGTAATTGAGAAGGAGGGAGGCCAAATCAAGATGGATAAGCTCATTGACCCTTCTTTAGTGGTGCTCAGCGATAATGCCAGGGAGTTCGTAATGGACCTGCTGAATAACTCCCGTAACAACATGGTTAATAATTACAGAACCATCAAATGGTTATTCTACGAGGTGAAGGAACTCAATAAAAGGGCCAACAACAAGGAGAAGGATAATAGGGAGAAGACCACTGAGGATCCAGAGATTAATATCAGAGTGG
The DNA here is from genome assembly GCA_018584345.1 of Thuja plicata. Lineage (NCBI taxonomy): Eukaryota > Viridiplantae > Streptophyta > Pinopsida > Cupressales > Cupressaceae > Thuja > Thuja plicata. The sequence continues at coordinate 282,290 of MU228187.1, read as the reverse complement.
AAAAGCTAGAAGAGAACATGACTAGGGTCGAATCTACCCCTAATAATATTGTCGAGTAGAGCTACAATATCCTAAAGGCAGGTCCAAAGAGCACACTAACATTATCATTGAGAAGCTGGAGGCAAAATTAGATGGATTGGATGTGGATAATACAGAGGTGGTGACTGATCAGAATGTTGAATAGGGTCCCAGTCAGCGCACAAGAGCCAGAACCAAGAAGATCAAGGATAAAGACTTGACGCTAGATTTCCAAAATATCAAGGAGTTAGTGGCCAACATGGAAATGCTCGAAACCAAGGCAGCTACTCTGATGGTGGATTTGTCTTGAGGTTCCTTGGTTTTTTTTTCTATTGTCCCTGTTCTTTATGCTTTTGTAGAAGTTGTATTTTTTCTTTGGCCTTTTCCAGGCCTGCTTTGTCTTTTCTGTTTTGGTTCATTCTAAACTATGCTTCATGATACTGCTTTCGTGTTTCGGGTTTCAGGAACCTTGTAAAACTTGTTTTATGTAATCAAAATTTGTTTTCAAATCTTGCATAGAAAAACCATATTTCCAAAAGATTTGCAAAATTATAATAATAACTCAAAAAATAGAGTATCCAATTGAGATTTTGTAACTGCTAAAGTATCCCATAGAAATCTCAAATATTTCTAGGCAATTGAAAGAAACGATTAAATTCCAAATCTGTTTAAGTAAACCAATTAAGATAACCAAAGAATTAAGGTTAGAATCAAATACCAAAACTACCTTTTATCTAAGAAAAAAAAAACACTCTGCCCCTATCATTCTTCCAACCGCCATTGTAACACTTGGTGATTAACTGATAACAGTCTTTGCCAAACCAAAAACCAGTGCCCTAGCATGTCAAGTAAGGTTTGAAGACTGAGAGAAACAAACAAAAAGTCCCTTTGTATATGTCTTCAAAAAAATAATTTTGAGAAAGACAATAACGTCTCAAAAATAACATCTTGGGTGCCCTAATGACAAAACCTTATCAATCAATGCCTTCAATGAAAATGATGCCCAACAACAATAACGTCCTTTGATACTCATTATGAGAATTATGATTTTTGTGCCTAGTTGAAAGATAACATAATTATCATATGCCATTCCATAATGTATTTTATGTAAACCAGGGTTACAAGCTCAAACTATTTTCACATATTATGTGAAGATCAAAATTCCATCTCTTTTACAAATAGGTCATTGATCAATGAACCATTCTTGTGTTACATAAGTTATTGATAACTTATCAACCTTGCATAAATAAGCCATTTATAGCTTATCAATGGAATATTGATACTATTGTTGATTTACTGAGAGGGGGGTGAATAAACAAATAGTGAATCTTAAACTCTTTAAACTTAAACTTTGATTCAACTCGGTAAGATACACTTCTACAATAACCAAATCAACAATAAATTAAGAGATTTACAAATATCATGAACAATAAATATGCAACACATATAACACTAGTGTTTAACGAGGAAACCCAATTTGGGAAAATCCTTTGTGGGAATTGTCATCCACAAAATGAAAATACTCTTCTGAAGTATGCTCGGTTAAAAGCCAATTGTGTTAAAGATTACAATGCACATTGTTAAATGTGACCCTGTTAGGGGATTTACCTTAGATCTGTTAAGATCTTCACCCTGATAGGAGTCAATACCTTATGAAAACAAGAATACCTAATGTACCATATGGAAAAGATAAAAAATACCTTATGAAAACCAATGATATACAATGTATCAATCATGTATCCAACTAAGTGAAATATGTCAACCCACTATCTATACTAGTCCACTAAAATATACCATATGCCAATTATGTACCGTTGAGTCAATCACCACTAAAATGATCACCACTCAGCCTCTATCAAAACCATCAACTTGTATTCAACCAATGTTTTTGATAAAAGAAACAACAAAAGGGTGTTGGCCTGAGGTACATGTATAAAATAACACTCTTGAGATGAATTAACAACATATTAACCAAACCTAGAGTGCAAGTCACAACATAACAACATGACAACACAACCATATACCTCTGTCAAAAACTAAGATAAAGAAACCAGAACAACAACAAATATGCTTAGTCTCAAAAAAGGCCGAAATAAGAGTATAAAGCTTAAACATCTTAAAAATGTGCCACACAGGGCTGAAAACCATCATTAAAGTCTTAGAATTAAAACTATAACAAAAAAAGAAACCATGGCCCATTGGGATAGTCGAGACATCCCCAAAAACCAGAAGAAGGGTTAGTTCCCTTTCCATAAGCTCTTTGACAACAACAAATCCGCCCACTCCTCTAGCAAAAACCTGAAGAGTTCACGAGGATTATCCTCCTCTACAACCTGCCCATCAGAAGCCTTCTCATTTAATATATAGAGGGTGGTTAAGGAAGCATGCATGACCTTCATCGCAAACTTGTTGACATCCATGAGCCATTTATTGGTTTCCTCCATGTCCACCTTCAATTGGGCCACATTTTTCTCCAGTTGGGCAATTTGGTGTTTAAATTTTCCCACCACCCTACCAGTGCCCATCTTACCAACCTCCTTAATAGGTATCTTCATCTCACTTGCCTCCTCAGTAGATATGTTTAGGTTCATTTCTTTTTCCTCCGTCAGGTTCAAAGTATTATCCACTCCTTCATAGCTATCAGAGCCCACCGAGACATCCTCCTAGTTCAACAAATTGTCTATGGCTTTTTTACCTTTTTCCTTCGCCAATCTGGTAGAGCGGCGGGTTTGGCCATGTCGAGGGTCAACATTCTCAGTGGTGTCAATATTGATGATAATATTTTTACTTTTTTTACTGGGGCGTTCGTTGGAGGCCTCCGGGGTATGGTCTCTCCTGGAGCCAGCCACAGAATCAGGGGTCAGGTGGGTTTCAGAGGAATTAGGGCTCACAACATGGGCAGAAGAAACCCTTAGAACCAAAAGGAGTAGGAAGGAAACCCTTATCCAGAGAAACCGAGGGCAAAGGAAGAGGTTGGGTGTTCGGGGCCACAAAGATAGTGGGAGGAGGACAAAGGGCATGCTAAAAGTTATACAACCTCAACATTAAGCCCTGGTGAAGGATGACCAGTTTTTCCCTGAAGTTTTGGCTTCCAAAACATCAGCCACATTACTCTCCAAGGAGTGCAACAGAAAAAACCGAATGGATATCAAAATTTTATGCCTAAGGTGAATGAAGAAAGGTAAATGGTAGTTGTAAAAAGTTCCATACTGTGCCTCCAACATGAAAATTTTGATGATGAGCTTGCACATCTTTGGCCAAAACTCAGGGAGGTTAGAAATGCGATATCTGCCATGTTTAGGGACAAGGTTCTCCTTAGGGATCCAGAAGAATTGGGCAAGGTCCGTCTTGGTAGGGGCCTTACTAGTCTTCTTCCACTTACGGTTTGTGGTGGGAAGGCTAGTGACCTTACCAATAACCTCTTCGTTAATTTTGAACGAGATACCATTCACCGAAACCTTCCTTTCACTCTAGGATGTCGCAAACTGTTTGGAAATCATTTCATAATACCCTGTCATACTTTCCATGAAGGGAAAGATACCACCTTCCTTTCAGAAATACATAACCATCGGGTCAGAGGTAAATTCCTCCTTAATTTTATCAGGTTCAACTCTATGTCTATCTCCACCCATCTCCAACCCGAGAAAGTAAAGTATCAAGGGCATCCACCCAATGATGAAACGGTGGCTCTTAGGGGAATTCTTGTTCAGAGAAAAAGATACACTGCAAAAACACAAAGTGATACCACTCTTGCCAAAACAACTCTAGTGAAAAGCCAAGAAGCAAAAGATATTTGCACAGTAGAAATCATGGCTTAGCATAGAAGTAATCGACCCATAATTAAACCCATTATTAGGGTAGTAATTGCACTGTCCAACAAATTGCATCACCAGAACCACAAGGAGAGCTAGCATGTCAAAATGGCGTTGCAAACTGTAAAAGCCATCAAAAAAATATGCACCATATCTATGACAACCCTCCCTATTTCACACTTGCCACAAAAGCAACTTACCATAATGATGACACATTAAAAATTTTGGACTAAGGATAGGAAACGTCCACACCCAATTGATGAGCGAAAAAATTCCATTGCTCGCCAGGTGGCAGTGCAAATCAAACCCAACACAAGTGGCGAGAGAGGGAGAGGTGGTGGGCCCAGCCTTAGCCAGCCAAGTCAAAAAGTGGATTTCAAACATCACAGTGAGTGTTGTTACCATTCCTCATTTCCCGCCGAAGAAAGTCTTGAGTAGACTTAGGGAGCTGACTGACAACCCTCCAACATCGAAGTCTTTCGAACAACAAACCAGCAGCGACCATGGAGTCCGCAATAGAATTTCCTTCCCTAAAGGTATGTCTAATATTAACCACTTTCAGCCTGCCAAGAAGGCCCCGAATGTCAATTAAAATATGATCCACTTTCCACCCAGCCTTGGAGGTGCCTTGAACCACCTCAATGATGATTTTGGAGTCCCCCTCAATTTCAAGCTTTTTGCACCCCATGCTTATGACAAATTTAAGACCCCATAGGAGGGCCATGCCTTTCGCCTGATTGCCAGTTTGGTTGTGAAGGGGGCCTGAGAAAGTGACAACCAGGCACCCCCCGTGGTCCCGAATGATGCTGCCCCCCGCTTGCTTCCCCTATAGACAACACCATCAAAATTGAGATTGTTCCACTTAGGTTGGGGGGGACCAATTAATTGCTTGCCTGATGAGGAGTTTTGGCATTGTCATATCTATCAAAGCCTTTGTCAATGCACCAGGTCTTGGCTAACCTGATGTCAACATCAGAAGGGGGGTAGTTTGCATTTTTCCAATGAGCCACCAATAAGCTCTCCTACAACAGCTTAAACCCTAGGTGGAAGACCTCAGTAGGGGAGAGCTCTTTCTCATGGAAGATTCTATTATTACGCTCCTTCTAGATACACCAACAAAAGATAGGGGGGATTTGGTACCAAAATAGATTAATTAGAGGGTCCTGGGAGGGGGAATGCCAATCATTAGCCATGTGTTGTATATCCTTGTTCGCAACCCAATTGAGGTTGAGATGAGGGATGATCAACTTCCAGACCTCCGATGAGAACTCATAGTGTAGCAAGATATGATTGATGCTTTCCTCCTCCTTTTTGCAAAGATAACATCTATTGGCCAAAATGAAACCCCTTTTAACCAGGTTATCCAAATTAAGGATTTTACCATGAAGCACTGTCTAGTAGAAGAATTTCACCTTAGGGATAAGCTATGAGCCCCATACCTTCTTCCAGCAAGACAAGTCAATAACCTCCTTAATCAGCAGATTGTAGGTCGACTTAACCAAAAAGCCCCCATGTTGGGTGTGGGCCCAAAGGATTCTGTCAGGGCGGTCAACAAGGGGAATGCGATTTGTATGCACCAACTCTCGGAGATTAGTGGAAAGAAGAACATGATCGGCCTGTCATGCAGATGGGGAAGAAAATCCATCCACCCCTCATGTCTAATATAATTAGAAACCAGGGTACCAACACGGAGAGTGAGGATGTTCTTGAGCTGAGAGAACTTTGAAGACCCCAAAGTGATGTCAAGTAGCCAAGCATCCTCCCAGAAATGGATTTCCCTGTGATTGCCCAGTTGTCAAGTGAAGCCTCTGTCAAGAATGCATCTACATTTGAGAATGCCAATGTTGTGTGTTCATCATCAAGTGTCTTTTGGCATCAATGGTAAACTACAATGCTAGCAACATGATCTTCTAATACCAAGAGATTTGTGTCTTTTTCATCAAGGGAAACAATTGAGAGGGAAACATAACACTTCACCTCTAATGATTGAGTTGACTATCATTAGTGAATCACCTTCCAAGTGGATTTGAGATACTAATTTTTTTTGGCCAAATAGACCACATTGAAAGCAACCTAAGCCTTCAGTTCATTGTTTGTTCCATCGATTAGTTTATTTTCTCCAAAGGATATAAGGTTTCCATACAATTCTCTTGCAGAAAACCCTACTCTGGATAAGCTTGGATTTGCCTTCGACTCCTCATCAAAATTCAGCTTGATCTACCTAGGCTCTGGTCTTTCCCAGACATCACTTAGAGTTCCTTGCTAGTTTGGATCCACCCAAAAAGGCACATTAACATGCAATGTTATAATAATGTCTTATTTGTGCAATCTAATATATTTTAATCTCTACTTCAAATACAATTTCAACTATCAAATTATTGAAAAGAATCAAACATTATACAATTAAACACACTACTTAAGATTTCTTTTAATTACCATAATTCTCATTTATAATAATAAACAATCAACCAAGAAAGATACTTCACTAGGTAATCACTTTCTCACTGATAACCAATAGTTTATTCATTATAACAATTCTCATTCTAAGAACACAACATTACAAAACAATAAATTTACTGTTACAATGTTTTTAAAAGACAAATACTACCTATATCACGCCATAGGACTTACTACTAAATATTATATAACTCCACAAACCAACAATAGAAAACAAATTTACATTCAATTCTTACTTTTAAAAAAAAAAAAAACAACTTATTTTTTGCTAAATTCTAAAGATAAATGTCAGGAGGAGCTTCTTGAACTCGAGCATCCCTATAGTCTTTGAAAAGAAAAGGTTTATAACGACGTGGATAGTATTCATCTATGAGCTCCTCTGGTACATGTACCTTCTTTTCCTTCAAAAAATTCAAGAAGAAACCGATAGAAAGTCGAGGCTTCTTCCCTCCATATGCTACACGATGCTTTGCACTCCAAAATCTATCATTGCTCCAAATCTGCAACAAAAGAATATCATCATTCATCTTAAGAAAGAACTAATTAAACAAGCGTTATAAAAAGTCTGAAGTTACTCTACCTTTAGAGTGTTGGCTATGTTCACAATAAATGATGAAGCTAGAGGTTTCACACTGAACCATTCACCTTGTTTAGAGCACATTTCAAGACCACCTACTTGGTCATTATACAAAATTGTCATCACCCCCAAATCTGTGTGCTCCCTTATAAGAAAATCATCCATATCACTTGATTTTTCACATTCTGAGAAATAATTGAGACGAAGCAAGGACTCGCATTCTACAAAATCAATGTCAAAATGTTTGCTGAGTCGTAGGCCTTGAAGGATAAGTTTTATTAGGGAATTTGTCATATCGGCTAGCTTGGAACTGTATGTCCTCAAGCTGTCACTGCATAGCATGGTCACAAAGTAAATGTTATTATCTATTAAACTTTTATAGTATGATATTTAGTGTTATGAAGATCAATGACCCACATTCATTTTATATCCAGCATCAGTATTTTTCTCTCCAATTTATATCTGTAACCAAATGATAAATGTATTTAATATTAATTTAGATAACGGAGTTTAGATTCATTATAAAATATTACTGGAAAATAAATGTTTAAATAAATGAAAATCAAATACTTAAATAAATGAAGAAATGAAATAAATTCAATCTACAAATTTTTAGTTTTGATTTTAATGCAAATTTTTTTATTTAGGTGTTAGAAAATCATTTGCCAATGTCTTTAAATTGTAGTCTATGTCCTTGACTAAAAAAATTGACTATATAGTGTCAGATTTAAAGTAATTGTGTAAGTCATACATCACATTTCATTGATTCTTATAGTCTAAAACTTGTTCCACTTAACTTTTTGAGATCTAAATGTTATAAGGATTAATGGTTTGTACACACCTTTACAAAAGGCATTGGATATTGAGCATTGCGTTATCAATTAAACCCCTTGTTGAACCATCTTTATGACTCTAATTAAAAAATCAAAGACACCAAGGAAGGATGGAACATACCTAGGACAACATCTCAAGAAAACAAATGCGAAATAGATTCTCATTTAAGCTCTTAAATATATATTTTCTTCTCATGTTATAACAATTCAAAATGATTTTGAGTGAGTGAATAAATGTCTTTAAATACAACAACCAAGTCTACAAATGAACAAAATGTGTGGTAGGTCAACTCATAATGGTTAGTGAAATGGTTAACATGGTAGAAAATTCAATTTTGAATTTTTAAAGTTTGGTAATCAAATATAAAATTATAGATTCGATCTTGGCCTAGTATAGAACTATGGATTTGATCCAAAGTGAAGAAAACTTGTTTATGGATTAAGGATGCTAATCTAAAGACCAATGATAAATGAGATTGAGATGTGTGAAGTCAAGAGCCAATTTTTTGTACAAATATGTCACTTGTAAACTAATTATTGAGTTTGGGACACTCTAATTAATGTGGGCCCAAAACATAAGGGGGAAGAATATCAATGTATTTTTCACTATTACATTTTGCACCCATTTTGATGTGAATGTGAACTATTGGACAATCCATTTAAGTAACACAATTAATAAACATGGAAGTCAAATATTTTTTAGACACTCCAAATGATGTCATTTAACATAAGGTAAGAGACCATTCTTCAAATTTTTAAACATTTCATGGTTCATTCAAACCTTCAAATTCAATATAAATATGCGAAAAAAATACGTCACACAATTTTTGAGCTAAGCATTTATTCCTCAACTTTCTAAAAAAGTTGTCATAAAAAATATAGAAGAGCAGAGTAAGATTATTCTTGGTATGGAAAATTATAAAAGATCTAGCTATGCAAAAATGTAAAATGACTATGCACATTATGTGTAAAATTTCATCATTTATCTATATAGAAAGAGTCTAAATATAGATAAAGTGATGTGATGTCTCCAATTAATTACATTCCTATGTAAGGAATTGGACAAGAGCATATAAAATGTATAAGTATGATTAAATTTATACACACACATACACACACACGATAAACTCATAGATCATGTATTTTTGATATAATAGGAGAGTACATATAAGAAAATACAAATACTAGTAAACTGGAGAGAATAAGGGAGAAATGCTCAACTTGAACCACGACAATGAAATACAAAGCACATACATAATCTACATATCTAATCACAAAATGAGAGAAATTCTCAAGCACAACCTCAAAAGAAATCAGGCATATTATGAGACTATACCACAAAAACTAAAAGCTAAAAAAAAAAATGCAACAATACTATTGACCACTAAGAGATGAGTGAAGCTAAATAGGAAAACTGGAAAAATCAAGCTACCAAGAGATAATACACCACACTAGATACAATAGATATAGCAGAGGGGAAACCACCACAAGGGAAGACTATTTAAACTCTTTAAATTTGACTACAATCAACACCATACCAAATAAGAAACCTAGTACAAGTTTAGAGAGAGTATTTTTTTTAAATTTTTTTTGGGTGCTTCTTTTAGAATTTTCTAATCGATTATAATTGTAAAAATATTTTAGAAGTTTGTATAGTATATTAAATTTGCAAAAATGACCTCATGTACACAAATTTGAATTGATATCTACCTATATGATATGATATCTGTGGACCTACTTATAACACAAGGATGTGGTTTAAATCATTTAAAAATTTAATCATTATTTTGTTAATAGATTCCATCTTTCATATTGTATTTGTTGATGCTCCAAATTGCAACCTATACCTTTAGAAGATTCATAAATATGAGTAAAATTGGAGATTAGGTGAAGTCAAACATATATACTGGGACTCATAATGAAGATACAAGTAATCTACGCCAAAAATGAGTATAACTCCTCTAAATTGTAAGCTTGGCTAGGTTTGCAAGGTCGTTCCTTTCTATTCTCTCTAAAATAATTATAGATAAATACAAATGAAACCTCATTGGTATAAAAACAATTAGCTTAGCTTAACATATATTTTGATAAGTATAAATTAGTTCAATAATATTGTCAAGAAGAGAAAATAAAAAAATAAAATATTTATTCCTGATCTAAAATAGAAATATGCCCATTGTCAGAATAAAAAATTATGGGTTTCTATTCTAGAAATCGAAAAACGAAAGGTTCAAATACTAATAAATATTTAGGTCCTTCACATGCAAACACATTATTATAGATACATACGCTTCCTACATTGGAATCAAAATGGCTAAGGACAAAGGTTTAGACAAAATTTGGCTTGAATGTAATTCTATGAACATCATTAATTGTTTGAAGGGTTTATCCCCCAAAGCTAGACAATCAAAAGTATTATTGAGGATTGCATTTTAATATTAAATAGTTTTGATTCTTATTACATTTCCCCTATTTATCGTGAAGCAAATCAAGTCGCGGACATGTCAGCAAATTGGGGAGTAAATTCTCCTCATATCATTAGAAGGGAAATAGATGACAATATCCCACTAGACTTCCAGATACTTCTGAGAAATGATGTTCATAGTTCTTTTTCTCCCCATTCCTTACAAATGATGGTCTCCTACGTGTGAACGAGTGTCCAAAGTGAGGTCTCATTTATTCTAGAAAAGTGGAGTGTTCTATAAGTTTTAATTTTGGATATGTGTATCCTCTGTAGTGGTTTTGTGGATTGTCTCTATGATTCCACTATGGGCGGTGGCCGCAATAGACTAGAGCTGATGGTATATAATAAATGGAAGAATGAACAAGATGTTTGGTCTTCTATTTGGAGGGGGGTTTAACGGGGTACATGGAAACCCTTCATGGGGCTTATGCCCTGGCTACATAGTCTTTTTTTGCTGGTTGGAAAGATGGTACCCTATGTGTTTATGGGTTAAAATTAGGGATTAATGAAGAATTGGGGGTCAAAGTTTCGAATACAAGCATCAAAGGGAGAAAGTTTTATAGGGATTAAGGGCCCGTTTGGTTGGGGAATTGGAAAATGAAACAAATCATGGTTATCCATAGCCTGGTTATGCAAACCCTGGTTTTCATTTTTTGGGACTGTTTGGTTGACTTGGAAGATGGATTTGTAAATCCACATTCCAGCAGTTAAATCGACGCAGTGCTCC
>MU228187.1:143524-194256 GCA_018584345.1 Thuja plicata | reverse complement strand
ATATGGGTTGAGAGAGAGAGAGAGAGAGAGAGAGAGAGAGAGAGAGAGAGTAGGAACTCTCTCTCTCTCTCTTAGGAACTCTAGAGAGAGAGAGAGAGAAAGAGTTCCTACTCCCTCTCTCTACAATTCCTACTCTCTCTCCTACGTATTATTGTTATACTATAAATATTAATAAATAATTAATACTAATATTATACTATTATAAAATAGAGAAATTTATATAATAATATAATACTAATATTTGAATAATTATATAATACTAATATTTAAATAATTATATAATACTAATATTTATATAATTATATAATACTAATATTTAAATAATTATATAATACTAATGCTATTACCATCTAATATTAATATTAAAACAAATGAAATTTGTAATATATAAACTAAAACTCATAAAATTGAAAAATTGAAAAAACTTGAATCATAAAATTTTGAAATCAAAATGTTGTATTTGGGCGGGAGATATCGAATATACGATAATATTAGATATACGATAATATCGGACATACAATAATATCGGATATACGATTAGGCTCAGTAGTTGTTTTGTGTTTTGGCTTTCCAATGCCAAACATGGTTGGTCAACCCAAATGATGTGTTCGCCATATTTCCTCTGATCTATAGACTTAGACAATGTAGCTGACGACCTTTTTTTCACCCAAAATTGATGAAATGAAAAGGGTTTCTTAAAGACGTTATCAACTTTCCATTAATATAATTGCTGTCAGAATTTGGGTTTAGTAAGTAATTATTACTTATTTTCTAGTTGAGATATCTCTAAAGTCCTGATTGACATACTGATTGAAAAACAACCATAACTTTCAAACGGTGTAACCTTTTTAAAATCTGAAACATGCGTCACATTCTATGCTTTGCCTACTATAAGAAAAAAAAAAGTTTCCAATTTTGTAAAGTTTAGAATTAGTTAAGGTGGTTAGACACGAGAGATTTTTTTATTTTGAATAAGTTGTAGCAGAAAATTCATAATTAATTATTTATTTGGTAAAAAATTACACAAAAATATGTGTCACATCCAGGCATGAGTCTACTACTTATATTTAGAATCTTTTGAAAATATATCATCATTTGATTGTGATTAAGGTGGTCAGACATACACGTACTTTTTATCTTTTTCCTGAAATTTTTGTACTACTGCATTGAAATCCAAAATATTGAACAATTAGATTAATTTTTTTTCAAAAAAGGGCTAGTAGTTTAGAAACTAGATTCGATTTCCTTCAGATTCCATTGTTACAACTTTTTCACATAAGGTTGATAAGATGTTAAACGTTTTACATCAAGTTGACTAACCCTGATTTTCTAAATTTTCATTGCCACTTAAGGCCATAGCTTGGTATACGATGATCCTGCACATACCCTATTTTTGCACCACTTTGTGCATAGTCGTAATGCTCAATAAATGTATTTGGTTCATGAATTAAGCCCTACCCATAACCAATTAGCTAAAATCTATTACGTATATACCACCTTCTAGTGGGAACTTCTCCATATCCTTGGACTAGGTAATACTAGAGACTAAATTTTGTAGCTTGACCTTGAACACAACATTAAAATTTCACATCTCACACTCCAAAGACAACCCATTTCGAAACTATCTATGATCTCATTGGTTTGCATTTCGTAAAAATTAAATTGAGCAACTATGGACATGTAAGTATACAAAACTTATATATCATTAGCATCATAAAGTGACAATATCACACAAGGGATATTTCATTGAGGAGTATCCAAAGTTGAATTTTACAATGAATTGAGCAACTACGAACATGTAAGTATAAATAACCTATAGATCATTAGCATCCATGAAGTGACAACATCACTCAAGGGATATTTGGTTCAAGAGTATCTAAAGTTGAATTTTATATTGAATTGTACAACTATGGACATGTAAGTATAAATAACTTATAGATAATTAGCAAATCACTCTAGAGATATTTGGTTGAAGAGCACCCAAAGTTGAATTTTTTATTTAGGAATTCATGATATGTGTACAATAAATTGTCATCCCCCATGTTAAACTACTACCAAAAAAAAGCTTAGGATTCTCCCTCTCATCTTAAAATAAACCTCATTATTACACTTAGCACAATTTTATTAAAAAACAAGTCAAAAAGTGAAGGTTAAAATATTAAAAAGGCCACACCAATGAATCCATCATCAAACATTACATGCTTTTAAAAAAGCCCAAAAGACTGAACTAGACTTAAATTACTCCCTAATTGAGATGATAAAAATGAATTTCAGACCACATAAAAGAATCAAAGCAAATTATATAACATACCAAAATTCAGAATTCCCATATGGCCATATGGCACTGATGGGAAACATATTAGATAATACTAAAACAAAAGATTTTTGGTGTGGTTTCTTTGTAAAATTTTGGGCATTACAGCCTTGCCAGCTGAAAGACCAATGGCCTTGGAATACCCATCAAAGGGAAGACAAATGGTTCTTTCTTTTACTTGGGGTGGAAGACTGAAAAGATATCGAGAAAATGAGTCCACAGTGTTTAGCTCTAATAAAGGGCTAATTGTGTCCAACTACCATCTCCACTTTGAACTCCTCTCCTCTAATCATACAATATTTTGTCTATAAAAAATGAATATCAATCTTCTTCTTGTTACGATGTTGGTGATGTTGGTGTTTTTCTACACTCTACAACAATGTTCTTATTGAATTTCAATACCAAATAATCACATGTTTTTCAAATGAGAGGTTAGGATGTCCTTAACAATCTTGAATAACCGTTGGTATAAAATCTTCCACTACAGAGATAAGAATAAAATATTAGTTGGTCAAATGTCGATTGTAGATAATCATACAATAATTCATAGGTAGCTTCATTATTACTTGGACCTTCATGAATTCATGAAATATGAAAATAGAGTTTAACAATCATACAAATGCTTGCAATTTTATAAAAAAAATTAGATGAATTTATGATTCTCTCTTTTTCAGTGTTTAAATCTTAAATAAGTTTTTGATTAAGTAAAACAGGTTTTACAGGGTTCCTGAAACCCGAAACAAAATAAAAGTTACATTAAGCCCAGTTTAAAATGAAGCAAAGCAAAAAGACAGAACAGGCCAACAAAAGGCCAAAGCAAAAAAATAGACAGCTTCTACAAAAGAAGATAAAACAAGGTCAACAGAAAAAACCAGGGACCCTCATGATAAGTCCACCATCAAAGTAGCCACTTTGGCTTCAAGAAAATCCATGTTGGCCACTGATTCCTTAATCTTTTGGAGATCCAGCGCCAAGTCCTTGTCCTTAATCTTCTTGGTTCTAGCTCTAGTTCACTGGTCGGGACCCTGTTCAGTGTTATGTTCTATCTCCACCTCCACATTGGCCGCCTCCAGCCCATCTAATTAGCCTCTACCTTCTCAGTGATCGTGTTGGTGTGATCTTTAGAAGCCTTAAGGATATTATAGCTCTGCTTTGCTATATTTTTTAGGGTAGCTTCTACCCTAGTCATGTTCTCATCCAAATTTTTCACTCTGCTGTTTATCTCCTAATCCTCAGTATTTCTATCCTTTTTAGCCTTTTCCTTTCCATTAGCCCTTTTTTTAAGGTCCTCCACTTCATGGAATAACCATTTGATGGTTCTGTAATTATCAACCATGTTGTTTTGGGAATTATTGAGCAGGTCCATTTCAAACTCCCTGGTGTTATCACTAAGCACCACTAAAGAAGGGTCAATAAGCTCATCCAACTTGATACAGCCCCCCTCTCCATCAATTACCTTGGGATTTATGATTTCTCTGGTAATCCCTATCTTTTCCATTTTAACATTGAAGTCTCGCCACCCAATAATCTTCCCTTGTTTTTCCATGTAACAACAAAACTCATTATCATGTATGTCATCCTTCCCCGTATCATGGGGTTGAGAGATCTGAGGGGAATGGGAAGTCTGATTAGTATCTGGGTAATCATCCTATAGCTTTCTCTTCAGATTGTGTTAAAAAATAGGGGAAACACTACGAGTTTTGTCCTTAGGGGCTTTTCGGTCTTCTCTCATATCCCTCTTCCTGTCCTTTTTATTTTTACCCATGGTAGGTTGTTTTCTCCTTTTGCCTTTGCCACTGGAAATAACCTCCTCATCATCCATGTCCATATCTTCCTCAATGTACTCCTTAGAAGAAATAGCCATGGTACTCTGCTTTCTAGGGGTTACCAAATTCTCTTTTTTTATGCTTTGCATATTGACTCTGCGCTTTTTGGAAGAAGAACCCAGAATGTTATTTTTTCATTTCATACTCATCATCATCCTCAGAATGCAGACCATCACTATCTACTATCTCTGAGGGGATGTAGTCTGAACCAGAGGCCTCCATCTCATCTTTCTTAACGACCTCCTTCCCAAGGATTTGGGACTTAAAGTATTCATAGATTAAAAGAAAAAGGCCTTCGTGCAGGGCAGGGTTAGAAATGGCCTTCTCTCTATACCCATTAATTTTATCATTTATTTAAGCGTATAAATAAAATGGAATAGACACCTTCATATCATGGCGAAAATGGTTCAAGAGGACAAAATGATAGGTTTAGATTCTGTCAAACCTGGTGTCCAGTGTAATGTAGTAGATAATGGCTCTTAACATGAACCTCCACAATCTCTTTAATATTACTTCCGGAAGGTAGTGGGTACAAACCTTGGTTAGCTCTTTATTTTCCTCCTCATTTCTGACAAAGTCGCTAATCGCCGAGTCTGAGATTTTCCGATCTCTGTAGAATTTCTTTCCAGCAATAGGGATCCTCGTAACTGGCGAGATAACCTCCTTGGTCACCGTGAAATTTTTTCCTTCTATCTCAATACTTCCCTCATTCCAGTTTTTGATGAACATATTTGTCACAGTCGACTTCCCACTGTGAAGCCTCTCAATGAAGGTGGAAATGCCACCACTTTGAAGGTACTTCCAAATCTTGGTCCACCGCCTCCATTTTTCACAATCTTTAGTAGGCTCCCTCCTATTCCTTTCCCCTCCCATTGCAAGAAACGTAGACAAATAGGAAGCAACACAAAAGCACAGACCAAAATTCTCCAAAATTTTCCAGATAGTTCTGTTTCTTTGGCTTGAATGACAAGTTTTTCCGAAGCGTCTGGGTACCCCGTAAGTGTGCAGGTGTAATTTGTAATGATTTCCTTTCTAGCCTGTCTCATACTTTCCATTAATGGAAAATCCATTTCCTTTCAAAGTGTTAACAATCATGATTAATATTAATTAAACCCTCATTCCCATGGATTCAGTCATAAGAAAAAAAATCCAATGCTTCACGTGGGAGGTCTCCTCCATTATGCCAGCGTGTTTGTTTTTCACTTCTCAATGCCCAATTGGAAAACCAGTCAGCAACTTGGTTGTCTTCTCTAAGCACATGGGATAAATGGACCTTATCAAAGGTGTTCAAAATGGAGTAGGTTTTCACAACCATATTAGCAATAGTCCATGACGATGGATGTCTCAAATTAAGAAAGTTAATTATGTTGCGAGAATCCCCTTCTAACCAGAGATTTTTGATTCCCAATTCATGAGATAATTTAGTCACTCAGAGGGAAGCATTGACTTCCACGTAGTGATTGGTTTGTGTTCCCAATGGGAGGCTGACAACATCAATGCTCTAGCTGAAGCAATTTCAAATTATGCCACCACTTCCCGCCTTCCCAGGATTGCCCTTGGTCGCTCCGTCGAAGTTGGCTTTAGCCCATCCTTCTGAAGGACAGTGCCAGGTACAATGCTATCTTTTATCAATGGTCTTTAAGGAATTAGAAACATCGTTAACACCTGCAAAAGGATTAGAATTCCCACAAATAATAAAGTTTTCCAAGACAGCATGGTGTATCTTTTCGAATAAATTTTTGGGAATGACACTACAATCCCTAAAGATGGGGTTATTGCACTCTTTCCAAATGCCCCAACAAAGGTTAGGAAGTACACATGACCACAATTTGTGAAAGACAATATTTATGAATGGAAAGGTCCAATGGGCGAAGAGGTCCTTAATAGAGGATGGGAAGCACCAATGCATTCCAAAAAGAGACAAGAAAAAATGCCAGACCGACTGCACAAAAGAACAATGGATAAAGATGTGGTCTACAGACTTAGCTTTGACCTTACATAGAACACACCTGCTAGGGATGGGAGTACCACACTTGATGAGGTTATCGACAGTGAGAATGCAATTTTGAAGTAAAAGCCAGTAAAAAACATTGATTTTAGGGAGAAGGCCAGGAAGCCAGGCTTTCGACCAAAAAGGGGTGGCCTCCAGATGCATCTCAATAGAGTAGGTTGAAGCAACAATGAAAGATCCATTAGGGGATTCTTCCCATATCAAAGCATCCTAATTCCAAGAGAGGGAAATATCATTGAGAGCAGTGACTAATGGAGAAAGCTCCTGGGAAACAAAGGACAGATCCACCCAAGAATTACCCAAACTATAATTACTCACTTTGTCCTCGAATCGTAAGATGCATTCCTCCTTCCAAGAATTAAAGCAATCCATATATTTCAGGGGCCTTGACATAATCCCATTATCATTCCAAAAGCTAATATTGTGCCCATTTCTAATTTTCCATTTCACTTTTGACTTGGCTGGCCAGGTCTTTGGCATTGAGAATGCAATTCCAAATACAAGAACCATTTAGGAGATATCATCATTTTCAAGGGAAGAATTCAAAGAAGCATTGGACAAGTATTTATCCTCAATTAAATCCCTCCATTCCCCTTTACCATGGAAAATCCCCCAAATATTTTTGGCTTGAAGTGCCTTATTGAAAGGCCTAATCCTCCTAATGCCCAACCCCCCAGCCTTTTTGGGGACAAACTTTGTCCCAAGCAATCAGAGGTAGGCGTCTTTTCTCTTCTGCCCCTGACCAAAGAAATCTCCTTTGGATTTTTTCCAAATATTTAGCCACTTTTGTCATAATAGAGAAGAGGCTAAGTGCATAGGTTGGAAGGTTTTGAAGGGTGGACTTGACCAATTGAATCTTGCCAACTTGACTAAGAAGAATTCCCTTCCAGCCTGCCAATTTTCTATTAAATCTATCTATGAGATTGTTATAGAAAGCTTCCAGGGGTTTATCTCTAAGAGCAAGGCCCAAGTAGGTGGAGGGAAGTGAACCAATACTGCACCCTAGAATCTCTGCCATTCTTCTTTGTCTGGACTCTGATGTGTTAATAAAAAAGAGGGAGCTCTTGCACTAGTTGATAGATTGGATAGTGGCCCTTATATAGGAATCTAGTAAATGTTTAACAACTCTGGCCTCCATAACTAAGGCTTCTCCACCCAAGATGGTGTCGTCAAAAAATTTTTGATGAGAGAAGATGGACAAACTAGAGGATGGCCTAATGCCTTTCAGCCTCCCAGACAACTTATGAGCAGAAATTGATCTACCCAAACAATCAGCCAAGATAATAAAAAGGATAGGAGACATGGGATCCCCTTGTCTTAGACCCTGAGAAGCTTTGAAGAAATCTGAAGGAGATCCATTAACCAAGACAAAGAAAGACGACAAGGAGATGAGCTGAAGGATGATTTGGAAAAAAGTATTATTAAAGCCAAAAGCACCCAAAACTTTCAACAAAAAGGACCAGTCCACCCGGTCATAGGCTTTGGAAAGATCATGCTTTAGGAGAAAGCCTTCCCTCTTACCTGCTTCTAAAGAGTGAATTACTTCTTCTACCACCATATTCAAATCCAGGATTTGTCAACCAGGGACAAAGCCCGACTGTTGTTGGGCAATTTAATAAAGGGGAGCACATGAAGAATTCTAATAGTCAAGACTTTGGAAATAATAGATTGTAGAACGAATTACATAAACTAATGGGCCTAAAAAGGTCCATAGCATCTGCCCCCGTGAATTTCAAAATAAGAACCATAAAAGTAGCATTGAGTTCTTTGAGGAGATTCTTGGACCCGAAGAATTCCTGCACAGCTTTGATCACATCAGATTTGACGATTTCCCAATACTTGTGGAAGAACATGGGAAAGCCATCAGGGTCCAGGGCCTTGTCTCCTGGGAGATAATCTAGGGCCTTTTTAACTTTGTCACTATTGGGAATAGCAGATAGAGCTTTGTTCCAGAGATCCTTAATGATAGTAGGGATATTGATCAAGAGGTCCTCCTGATCCTGGTCCTGGAGGTTAAGATCTTTGGATAGAAGGGATTTAAAGAAGTCCATAGCAGCTAAAGAGATACCATTATCCTCCTTCAAGATTTGGTTCCCCCTTCTAATGCTACTAATTTTGTTAGCTGCCCTATGTTTCATGGTGGATAAGTGAAAACAATAGGTATTTTGGTCTCCTTCCCTCAGCCATATGGATCTGGATCTCTGCTTCCAATACATTTCCTCCTTACCAATTACATTGTGATACTCTGAGAACATAAGTTTTTCTTGATTCAGGTTGATCTCATCATATTTGTCTCTCTGAATTTCCTATTGGATAATACCCAGGTCAGAAATGGCCTTCTCTTTAGAGGCAAAAATGTCCCCAAATTCCCTCTTATTCTAGATCTTAATGTTTAACTTTACATTTCTAAGTTTTTTAGCTACTCTGAACATAGCCGATCCTTTAACCTCAATATCCCACCATTCCTTGATTTTGTTGTTTTTATTAGGATGTGTGGTCCACATCATCTCAAATCTGAAGGGGAAATTTCTTTGCTTTATAATAGGGTCAAGTATAAGAGACAGGGGGGAATGATCCGACCCAATACCCACCAGAGCAGAGAGGGTGTATTTGTAGGAGTTCAACCAATCCATCGATATCAAAGCTCTGTCTAGTTTAACTTGAATACACTCCTTCCCCATTCTCCTATTGCTCCAGGTGAAATTCGCCCCTTGAAGATCTACATCTAAGAGGCCTTGGTCATTGATAAAATCCATGAGATCCTGCCTATTTTCTAGATCTGGGGTGATCCCTCCTAATTTCTCCCCTTCTTTTAGAGGGGTTCTAAAATCTCCTATGATAATGCATTTAGAAAGATTAAGCATGGACACAATATTTCTAGGTTTATCCCAAAATGACCTTTGCACTTTTTTAGAATTGGGAGCATAGATATTCAAAATGAACCAACTTTCCTTATTCTTAATATTAGTTAGATTCAGAAGCAGCAAGTTACCTTCTTCATAGACAATTTCCATTGTCATAATAGAAGAGTTCCATAGAGTCAGAAGACCACCAGAAGCACCTTCTGAGCTAGTAGCCACCCTATCCATAGACTTACAAAACTTAATGCATTCCAGTTTTTCCTTTTTCATCTTAGTTTCCTATATAAGCATGTCATTGGGTATATGATCCCTAATCATATTTCTTATTACATCCTGCTTATGTGGCCCATTAAGTCCACGAACATTCTAGGAGATTAACTTCATTAATAACTAGAGGTGCAGGTTGCCTAAATGGTCTTTTGGGTTCCATCCTCAATGTTCTTACAGGCTTCTTCTTGCCAGATCTGGCTCAATTTTTTCTGCCCTGGGGTTTTGGTTTTGACACACAGGTCATCTGTATTCTTACTCCTGGTAGCTGCAGGAGAAACTAGGGAAGGGTCTCTGCTGCTCTTTTTATTTTTGACTATAGTCCAATCTCCCTCCTTCCCTTCCTTGTGTTTAGCAAAGAGCTCTTCCATTTTAGTAAACTGCCTAGGAGTGCCCGATATTAACAGAGCTTCCATTTTGAAAACCTACTCTTGGCATTTCAGCTCAAGAATAGCTGACACCATAGATTTCTGAATGGGTGACACAAAAGTGTTCTCATCCAACGAGATGTTATGCATTGGCACGAAAACCCCAATCTCCTAGGAAGGTTCAGGGAATCTCAGGGTCATCGAAGAGAGGGACGATGGAGACCCAACCACACAGTCCTAATCCTTCAAGGGTCCTGATCCTTCAAGGTTTTAAAGCTGATACCTTCCGAAACTGGTTTTGCCACCACAAACGACAATAGTTCCAAGCTTTGCAAGACACTGACAAAGCACTGAAGGGGTTCCACCATGAGCTCAATGGTGGGGACCCCTATATCTCCTTGTTTGTGCAAAATAGGGATCTCAGGATCCTTTTTCCTCCAAACAAGAGAAGCCTAGTGCCCCGAGTTAGATGTTTCAAGAACATGATCCTTGGACGTACCCCCTAACTTCTAGGCTTTCTTGGCTTTATCCTTAGCTATAGTGGGACATTTCCTAGCCATATGCCCTGCCTTCTTGCATTTAAAGCATGCAAAAGGCACATTTTCATATTCCAGTTTCTGTAATCTTTTGCCTAACTTTGAGTGAATCTCTATGACTTCTGGCATATCTTTCCCCTCTTCCACCCCTATACATATTTGAGCACAGGTAAGACGTCGTCTATCCACAGTCACTTGGTCTATCGAAAGGAGCTCTCCAAAGGATCTCGCTATACCAGCAAAAACATCTTCAAACCAGAACTCCATAGGAAGCTCCAGGAGCATAACCCAAACCGGGGCTTGGGTATAAAAGGAAGCATTGAGGTCCAGATTCGTAGACCACCTCTGCAAAGCTAAAGATGATTTCCCAATAGCTGACGCCCCAGCGTAGGATCTTGGCCAAGTCTTCCTGACATGAAAACTAAAAGGATAAAAAACCCTTTGCCATGGCTTTGATTTCCACCCTGCCCTTAAGGTTCCATTTGTTTTTAGCAAAAGACCTAACAATATCAATGTTTGGCCTTGATCCAACAAATTTCCCCACCAAAGTAAGAGACATAGTTTTAATATTGTGGTCAATCAGTTCACCCGGTAAAGAAATTGCAAACTTTCCCTTTTCCTTCTCAGAAAGGTCTTTTATAACTGGGAATATGGACTTGCCTGTAGGTTTAATCCTGAATAAAGCTGACCAAGGATGATGCCAAGCTAAATCTTCCCTGACTCCATGTAGGGGCTCTGACTGAGCTGGAAGATGCCCTTTTGACCCCACCTCCTCTTTGCATGGATCCTTCCGTCTGTCGAGTGGGACCCCATCCTTGTTTGTTGTGTCTTCCTTTTCCTAGTCTGTCAGGGTGCCACCATCACGAGCTCCTGCACCCCCATTCAACGCCTGCGAACTCCGTTTCCCGCCTGCATTCAAAATCAAAATTCCTCTCGCTCCTCCCATGCACATGTTTTTTTGGTTCGATTAAATCTTAAATATGTTATAATATAATTTATGTGGAAGTGGAAAAGACAATATTCACAACCATCTGTCATTACTTTGGATCATCTAGGTTCAACACTTTCTTAGTTGATAATGAAAGAAAATAAAATGTCAAACATTTGATATATCAAATCATATCTCCCAAATGAGGAGATTTTTTATTTCTAAAACTTAGCAAACTCATCAAGTAGGGACATTTCTTTTCCACTGTTTAGATGCTTCGTTATATTACTTGGTCACTTTTCTTTCAATCTAATTAGTCAAACTTCATATAATTTTGTTTGACATTTTTCCTTTTATTCTAATTGAAATATATGAGAATATGTTTATTTAGTTTTGGTTAAGATTTATAGTTCTTGATTTAATATTCTTTAAATGGTTAATATAATTTGTGACAAATGTTTTAATTCTAAGTAAGGATTTTAATTTAAAATTTATATTGACAATTGTAAATATTGATAATTATTATAGTCTATTAACTTGATATAAGTTCTTAAATTAAATTATGTCATTTTATACAACTAATTTAAGAAAACAATAAAAATCAATCTCCTTTTGTCTAACTCACTAGAAATTTAATCTATGATTTGATGTAAGTCCATAAACCATATTATTCCACTCTATGCACCCATGACTATAACAATTGTCAAAATCAAAGGGTTTTTGATAAAAACAAGTTATATTAATTCTATCTACATAATTGTGACATCCAAGAAAAGTATTAATTAGGAAATCTACATATAGAAAAAAGTCAATAGCTTTGATAGAAGTAAGTTCTATCAGCTTTATGTACATATTTTAAGAGACAAGGTATAAAAGAGGTCAATGAATTTGATGAAAGTAGGTAATATTAGCTCTACTGACATCATTATAACATATGGGGAAACGGCTTTACGGATCAAGGACTTCAATGAAAATTAAAGAAGTTTGCTCAATCTTATCTGAATAGTTATGAGCCATTTAAGTGTCAATAAATATTTGCTTAGTACTGGACCACTTTGTCAAAGTGCTTAATGTGTTCAACAAAAGTTTGAAGAATATGCAGCTGTGAATGCCTATAAAAGAGCAGTTTATAGTTCAAGATTTTTTCAAAAATAGAAAACGTTTTAAAAAATGGGAAATCTTACTTGTTTATTGGGGAAAGACTCTATTTAGAAAGCTAAAAGTGTTGATTTCATAATATGAAAGTAGGGTTTTCCTAATACTAAAAAATATTGAAGAAAATTGTTTATAAACAATTTAAAACTTGATTAAGATTTATTTCAATTATTATAATTTTAGTTTTCTCAGGCTTTTGAGATGCTCTCAAACTTTGAAAATATAAAATTGAATAGAGGTGGTCCTTCATAACCACAACATACAGTAACAATGGACCAGTTTCTTTCAAATGTAGTTTCATATGTGAACATGTTGATCTTTTTGCTTGGTTTAATCTCCAAAATAAGTGACTGGGCAAACAGCAAGATATTGCGAATAGCAAACAATAAATTAACTGATTCTCTTTCCTGGTCATGTTCAGAGGTCTTTCTCTCAATTCACTCTCAACTAATCTCATGATCGAGCAGAAAGATGTAAAACTAATCTTCGAATTATGGATGGAGTAGTTGAGGAATTGCTGTCAACTTGGGATTTATTATTTTGGTATTTATGATGCAACTAAATCCTAAACAGGAACAAGTATGCCATTGGATTCAGTTATAGAGTAGGTACTGTGTGATAATCTTTGAATTATGGATGGACAAGTTGACAGATTGCTGTCAACTTGGGATTTATTGTTCAACAAAACCCTAAACATGAACGTGGAGATCATTGAATTCAGTTATGGAGGGGGTACTCCAGGCAGAGCATTTAACAGAAATGATATTTCTACAATATGTTTGTTGGAGATTAGTTAGAATTACAGTAGGATTGGTATGCTGTCTTTATCCTCAACCACCATTGAATAAGCTTCCAATTGCTAAAAATTTATATTTGATTGCTGACGATTAATATAGGAAAATATGTTAAAAATGTCGGCAGTACCGTCCAATGGGATTGAACAGTGAATTTACTTGCAGTTTGCAGGCAAAATAAAATAAAATAGTAGTTTTCCAATCTATCATATATTTAATTAGAACAACGAAATAATATTTTGTGAAATTGAATTTGGGAGGAGCCCAAAAAAACTCAAAATAAGGACTTCAAGTCATAATATTTCTTTCACCCATCAATGCCTGCTTTTTGTACTTGTCATTAGATATTGTATATTTGCCTTCAGCTATCTGTTGATAACTCTAACTCTTCATTATCTCCTTGATTTCAATATTTATTTTTAAAAAATGATTTACTAGCGAAAGTGCAGATTCATTATACGAGTTAGAGATTGGTTTATCAGAAGAGGGTTCAATCTCAATATATCAAATTATTTTGATTGGCTATGTCAGTTAATTAACGATGCCTCACCTTCTTTCTATTCATGTAACTTCACAGCTATGACTGTAGCTTGGCAAGCCAATGGCACATAGATGTTAATGTGTGTATAAATTTGGGAGATTAACCTATTAATACTTGTAGCAAGTTTAAATATTTGATTTCAATTGGTGAATGAGTAAGCGTTGTCTATGTGGTCCAAGATAATAATAAATAATTAATTAAATAAATAATTAGATTGCTTTGATTGGGGTTCTAGTTGTTTTTCTAAAGCAAAGAGTAAAAGATACTTTTGTTTTTTATAGAAGAAGTAGCAAGAGGGTGCTGACCCGTGATACAATAAATAACATGCTAGATATGAACTAACAACATATTAACCAGATCTAGAGCACTAATCACAACCGAGCATAACAACAACCTACCCCTATCAAAAATGAAAAAATACGGAAACTAGAGCACCACCACCACATTTCCATAAACCTAGAATTAATAGAGTTCAAAATAAAGTACGGATTAAAAGAGCAATTCATCGATGTCCATAGAGCAAACCATAACCAAAGCCAATTTCCTTTCCACAAGTGCTTAGACAACAGAATGTCCGCCCACTCTTCCTGTAGGAATTTGAAGAGTTCACGAGGATCATCTTCTTCTGCAACCAGACCAACAGACTCCTTTTCATGGAGTAGGCAGAGGGTGGTAGTGGAGGCGTGTATGACTTTCAGCGTAAATTTACCGATATCCATAAGCCGCTTGTTAGTTCCCTCCATATCCTCCTTCAGCTAGGACAAAGTTTTTCTAACACAACAATTTGGTGTTTGAACATACTCACCATGCCACCAGAGCCAATGCTACACATATTGTTCTCCCCTGCATCCTCAGTAGTCATGTTCAACTTATTGTCCGTGCCCTCAACAGTCAGGTCTAGAATATTATTCGTGCCCTTTTTCCTGTCGGAATCCTCCGAGAGCTCCTCATTTTCCATCATGTCATTGATGGCTTTCTTCCCTTTTTCTTTTGCCAACCTGTTGGAGCGGCAGTGTGGCCCTGAACAGTGAATTTAGTTCCAGTTGGCATGTAAAATAAAATAGTAGTTTTCCAATCTATTATATATTTAATTAGAACAACGAAATAATATTTTGTGAAATTGAATTGGGAGGAACCCAAAAAAAGTCATGATAAGGACTTCAAGTCATAATATTTCTTTCACCCATCAATGGCTGCTATTTGTACTTGTCATTAGATATTGTATATTTGCCTTCAGCTATCTGTTGATAACTCTAACTCTTCATTATCTCCTTGATTTCAATATTTATTTTTAAAAAATGATTTACTAGCGAAAGTGAAAATTCATTAGACAAGTTAGAGATTGGTTTATCAGAAGAGAGTCCAATCTCAATATATCAAATCATTTTGAATGGCTATGTCAGTTAATTAACGATGTGTTGCCTTCTTTCCATTCATGTAACTTCACAACTATGACTATAGCTTGGCAGGTCAATGGCAGATAGATGTTAATGTGTGTATAAATTTGGGAGATTAACCTATTAATACTTGTAGCAAGTTTAAATATTTAGTTTTAATTGGTGCATGATTAAGCATCGTTTATGTGGCCAAAGATAATAATAACAAATAATTAGAGTATTTTGAATGGGGTTCTAGTTGTTTTTTTTAAAGCAAAGCGTAAAAGATACTTTTATTTTTTATAGAAGAAGCAGCAAGAGGGTGCTAGCTCGTGGTACAATAAACAGAACAATAGATATGAATTAACAACATATTAAACAAAACTAGAGAGTTAATCACAAGAGAGCAGAACAAAAACCTACCCCTATCAAAAACCAAAATAAGGAAACTAGAGCATCACCACCACATATCCAGAAACCCATAATTAACAGAATTCAAAATAAAGTATAGATTAAAAGAGCAATTGCTCTTAAGATGTCACATAGGGATAAAAATCACCGTCCCAGTCTTAGCACAAAGGCTCTAGAAAAAAAAACAAAAACAACCCGACGGGCTAGCATCGATGTCCATAGAGGAAACCGTAACCAAAGTCAGTTAATTCTTTTCCACAAGTGCTTAGACAATAGAATGTCCGCCCACTCATCCTGTAAGAATTTGAAGAGTTCACGAGGATCATCTTCTTCCACAAACAAATGAGAAAACTCCTTTCATGGAGCAGACATAGGGTGGTAGTGGAGGTGTGCATGACTTTCAGCACAAATTTACTGACATCCATAAGTTGCTTGTTGGTTCCCTCAATATCCTCCTTCAGCTGGGACATAACTTTTCTAACGCAGCAATTTGGTTTAGAACTTACCCACCATTCCACCAGAGCCAATGTTACACATATTGTTTTCCCCTGCATGCTCAGTAGTCATGTTCAACTTATTGTTTGTGCCCTCAGCACTCAGGTCCAGAATATTATCCGTGCCCTTTTTGCTATCATAATCCTCCGAGAGCTCCTCATTTTTCATCATGTCATTGATGGCTTTCTTCCCTTTTTCTTTTTCCAAACTTTTGGAGTGGCAGGTGTGGCCTTGATGGGTGTCAACATCTACAGTGGCATCAAGATTGAGGACAATATTCTTGGTTTTTTTGTTAGGACAATGGATAGAGGCCTTTGGGGTGCGATCTCTCTTGTTGTCTTCTGGGGAATCTAGGACAAGGTGGGTATCAGCAGAGTTAGGACTCGCAGCAGGGGTATTATCGTACCATTTCCTTTTGACCCAGAAGGAGAAGGAAGGAGACCCTGATTCAAAGAGATAGTGGGCGAAGGACAGGTTTAATGCATGGAGTCATAAATAACAAAAATGGTAAGAGGTTGGCAAAGAGCACAGTGGAAATTATACAGCCGCAACATTAACCCTTGGTGCAGGATGATAGGTTTTTTACCTAAGGTTTTAGCTTTCGCAACATCAGCCACATTACTTTCCATGGAGTGCAGTAAATAGAACGAAATAGAAATATAATCTTTATACCTAAGGTGATTGAGGAAAGGCAAATGATAGTAGTAGAAAATGCCATATCATCCTTCCAACATGAAGTATTTGATAATAAGCTTACACATCTTGGGCCATAATTCCAGGAGGTCTTTCATGTTGTAGCTGCCATGCATTGGAACAAGACTCTCTTTCAGGCTCTTGAAGAACTGGGCCAAATCCACCTTAGCAAGGGTTTTACTAGTTTTCTTCCATTTGTGGCCAGTGGCAGGGAGACCATTGGCTTTCCCAATGACGTCTTCGTTAATTTCAAATGAAATGTTGTTCACAAAGACTCTTCTTTCATTCCAAGATGTCGCAAATTGACGGGAAATTGTTTCATTGTAACCAACCATATTTTTCATGAAGGGTAGAATACCACCTTCCTTATAGAAATACATCACCATAGGGCCAGTGATGAATTCCTCCTCAATTTTTTCTGGCTCAATCCTGTACCTATCGCCACTCATCTCGAACCCAACGCAAACACCAGAAATCTGAAGCAAGTAGGGCACACAAAGAGCCAGGAAACCATAATCTTCAGAAAACCTCCAGCTCAACACCAAAAAACCACTATTAACACTCAGATCCAGGAAACCACACTTTCCAAAATAGCTCTAGCAAATAGCCAAAAAACCATGAACTTAGCAAAAGAAATATAGAAAATTAACTGAAAAGTAATCTACCAATAAATAAGATCATTATTAAGGCAGTAAATGCACTGCCCATCGAATTGCATCACAAGGAAAGCAAGGTGAGGCGACACATGAGAGTTTCTCTGTGGAGTGCAAAACTAATCATAAAAATCCATACAAAATCTATGGCGGATACCAAATCTATGGCAAACTACCATATTAAGTGAAAGCCACCAAAGCCACTTCATGAAATGATGACACTTTAAATCCTTTGGCCTGAGGTCATGCTACGTCCTCCTCGTGAAGACCTCACTTTCCTTTATCTTGGGAATCCTTAGAAGAAACCAATGATTTTAGTTCCAACTCATCCAACTTATAAGCATAGGATCCCCACCATGCGCTAGGTGGTGGATAAATTCAAAACAAGCACATGTGGTGCAAAGGAGGGAAGTGGTAGGCCCTGGCATGTCCAGTAAAGGCCAACCAAAGGATTAGTTTTAAATGTCATAGTGAGTACTATTTCTGTCACTAATTTCCCATCGAAGAAGGTCTTGAGTAGACATAGGGAGCTGAATAATAGCCCTCCAACATCATAATCTTTCCAACAACAGACCAACAGTAGACCAACAGCAGCCATGGAGTCCTCCACAAAATTCCCTTCCTTATAGATGTGGCCTATCTTAAACTCCTCCAGCCTGCCAAGGAGACCAAGGATGTCACCTATAATTGTGTCCACTTTCCACCTAGCCTTGGAGGTACCTTGCATAGCCTCAATAATTATTTTGGAGTCACTCTACATCTCAAGCATTCTACTTCCCATAGCTATGGCAATTTTTAGACCCCATAAAAGGGTCATGGCTTCAGCCTGATTAACAGTTTGGTTAACAAGAGGGAAAGAAAAAGTAGAAATTAAATTCCCTTTGTGATCCTGAATAATACCTCCTCCCACCTGGTTCCCACTACAAACAACCCCATCAAAATTAAGCTTATCCCACTGAGGTTTGGGTGGGGGGGGCATTTAGCAGCCTTCCTAATGAGAATCTTGGTGTTGTCAAATCTATCAAAACCTTTATCAATGCTCCAGTTCTTGGCTACTTGAAGGTCAGCTTTGGTGGGGGGAAGGCCCGGGCTCTTCCATCGAGCAACTGATAAGTTTTCCATTAGAAGCTTAGAGCCAAGGCATAAAACATCCATAGGGGAAAGCTCATTTTCATAGAAAATTTTGTTGTTACACTCCTTCCAGATACACCAACAAAAGATAGGGACTTTGATACCAAAGGAGATGAATCAAAGGGTGTTGGGAGGGGGGGCTGGTAGTCATTAGCCATGTGCTAAATATCTCAGTTGATTACCCAAGAAAGGTTGAGTTTAGGAAAGACTAGCTACCTGATTGTCGAGGAGAAATCACAGTGTGGGAGGAGATGATTGACGCTTTCCTCCTCCCTTTTACAGAGGCAACATCTATTGCCCAAGCTAAAACCCTTTTTAACCAGGTTATCCAAAGTAAGGATTTTTCCATGAAGCACCACCCACTAGAAGAAGTTCACTTTAGGAATTAATTGGGAGCTCCACACTTTTTTCCAACAGTTCACGTCAGCAACCTCTTTTATCAACAAATTGTAAGTCAATTTGAATGAGAAGCCACCATTTTGATTGCGAGACCAAAGGATTTTCTTAGGGCCGTCAAATAAAGGAATGTGAGGTCTATTTGACAGATCCATGAGTTTAGTTGCAAGAAGAATGAGATCAAGCGTGTAAGCTAGATGGGGTAGGAGGTCCATTAAATTGTCCATTCGTAACATAGTTAGACACCAGGGTTCCCACATGAAGAGTGAGGATATTCTTGAGCTGCGAGAACCTAGAGGAGCCCAGGATAATGTAATCCAAAAAGGTATCCTCCCAAAACCGATATCCCTACCATTGCCAATTTTCCAAATGAAGCCCTTCTCCAGCGTGCTCCTGCATTTGATGATACTGTTGCAAATCTTGGATCCTTGGGGATGCCAAGCTCCATGTAAAGCTTGAAAAAGTGGCCTCTGTCAAGATATTTGGCTTCCATGGTTTTGCACCAATTGGAAGAACCTAAGACCATAGTCCATGCCACTTTAGAAAGCATAGCTCTATTGAGATTATTAATTTTTCATAATCCAAGGCCTCCAAAGGACATATGCAAGCATACTTTATCCAAGAAGATCAAAGGGAGTCTTGTTTTCTCCTCACAACCAGAACAGAGGAAGGTGCATTGGATTTTCTCAAGTTTGTCAGCCATGACTCTAGAAATTTTGAAAATTGAGAGGAAATATACTGAGATTCCCTACAACGAAGCAGAAAGAAAGTGTAGCTTTCCAGCACTACTGAGGAGATTTCCTTTCCATCCAAGAAGCTTCCTTTGGGTTCGCTCAAGGATGGTGTTCCAGAAGTAATTTTTAACATCTTTAATCATTAGAGGGAGGCCCAAATAGGTTTCTAGGAGGGAAGCCGATTGGCACTCCTGAATGTGAAGAATTATCCCTTGAACAATCTGATCTGTGTTGAAGAAGAGGATCCTACTTTTTTGCTAGTTAATTTGCTGACCAAAGGTAGAGGCATAATTATAAAGAAGGGTCTTCCACACTCTAGCTTCCCTAACTCAAGAGCAACGTCCAAAGAAAAAAGTGTCATCAACAAATTGTTGAAAAAATGAGGGAGGGAGGGTGGTGGTAGGCTTAATTCCCTAGATAATGTCATTCTAGACCATAGTTGCATCATGTTGCGACCAAGGAATTCAACAAACAGGATGAAGAGGTAGGGGAGAGAGGATCCCCCCGACACAGACCTTTAGTTGGAGGGAACTTGTCACCAGGTTTACCATTCAGCAGAACTAAAAATCTAACTGTCTCAACACAATCCTTGATAATATTAATGAGCGACTGACTGAACCCAAAAGTAGAGAGAACCTTGTAAGGGAAGAGCCAGTTGACTTTATCATAGGCTTTATAAATATCAAGCTTGAAGGCCATCCTAGCAGATTTATTATGGTCAATCGAATGAAGGATTTCATGAGTAGTGATAGCAGGATCCATGATTTTCCTACCAGGAACAAACCCCTTCTAGTTAGGACTAATAATCTCATTGAGTAAGGGTTTGACACAGTTAACCAAGATCTTAGAGAATGTTACATAGACTTATGGGTCTATAATCTTCCATCACTCTAGGGTCCTGTTGATGTGTGTTTTGTGACCCACCAAACAGTAGAACAAAAAACCAAGGTATCTTATCCTCTCTTGATCAAATTTTTGTATATGCTAAGATTGCGAGAAGATCATATAGGTCACTCCAAGGTTCCTTTTCTATGTCAGGTCTTGACCATGGATAAGCTCGGTGGTAAATGTGATTTGTTGAATATCACAAGGGGCCTTACGTTTTTAGTCTTGAAAGATTTGAAATGAAA
Source organism: Thuja plicata (assembly GCA_018584345.1). Lineage (NCBI taxonomy): Eukaryota > Viridiplantae > Streptophyta > Pinopsida > Cupressales > Cupressaceae > Thuja > Thuja plicata. The sequence continues at coordinate 173,636 of MU228187.1, read as the reverse complement.
CATCCTTTTGGAGTTTTCAAAATATGCGGAAAGCAAAAGGAAGTAGGGTTCATAAATTTTAATCTACTCCTAAGGGCAATGGTAGCAATAGTCAATACTTTGGTGGACAAATTCCCAATAACCAGGTTTCACTTCAGCAAGTTATACTACAACTACACGAGAACTGATGCAATATTCAAGGTTTATGCAGAGGATTTTCATACCACCACGGACACCATCATGAAGAACAATTTATGTGAATGACAGAAGTTAAGCATATGCATGAATGAGGTTCAGGTTAACTTTGCACAACGATTTACAATCAGTAAAATGTCAAAAGTATGAACCAAAGGAACTCATCAAAACACCATCATATTTATCATTAAAATCATAACACTTCATCTAACATTATCCAACTAATCTAAACTAAATGAGGGAATTATGAAACCAAGCAAGCACTAAAACACATCAAGTGTTCACCATGAAACCAACAATGAAAACTTTATTGTCTTAGTAGCTCTTTAGCAACAATCTCAAAATTCGCTCCTTACAAATGAGAACTGAGGCCTTTATATAGGTCCTTGAATATAATGAGTGGCCTGGATCAAAAATTAACTGATGGCCTGAATCGTGCCACCTCAGCCCTAATTAGGGTTAGGGCAAAGGAGAAGGAATCTACCTTAATGCAAAAGGAGTCCACTACCATAGTGGCAAATAAGTACCCATTTTGCATGCATGCTCAGAAATAAAGTGGGGTACAATAAATGACCACTAAGCGTGCCCACTATGCATTAAATGTATCTCCACCACAGAATCTACCTTTGACCGCTCTACCTGAATGCCTGGAATCTTCCCAATACTACTTCTAACTCATCTATACTTATGCTCGGTGTTGATTCCTGCTTGAGTTCCAAAGCTAGCATAGCTCGTTCAACTTTTTTCAAGTTGTCCTCCCATTCTGGTAACAAATCCTGAGCAGTGTGCATATCATTCGAGAAGGTGGAAAAGTTCTTGAAATCATCACTGGTGAAAAAATTCAATCTAAAGAATTCCTCCAATTTACTCTTCAGGTTGTCTACATTTATCTCCTTTTCATACAACCTTTTTGATACCAGTGATGCGACAATGTTGGAGATTTATTGCTTGATGTTCTTAGCTATTCCCTTCAATCGAGAAGATTCCTCAATGAAATGCCCAAACATTTCCTTGGCCACGAGAACTGCTCCATACCATCGGGTGAAGTCATATGCTTCTCCTTCTTTAACGATCCCATGGTCAACTAGCACATGCATGGGCATCTCCATCAACTCCTGCAATTCCATAATCATCTCATCCTGGTAGATATGCTCATCCTCCCATGATTCCTCCATGCATTGAATCTAGGAAAGGATGGCCAATGCCCTATTGTAAACTCGTACCAAGTCCTCAACATGCTTGTGGGCTTCATTTTGGATGCCTTTGATTGAAGCCTCTGCCCCTTGAGAATTTCTCCTAATTCTATCTATACTCTCTACCGCCTCAGTTGGAACAACCGACGAAGGGACAAAAGATGGACCTTCTTCCCTTACTGGATGGGATAGACTGCTGATGTAGTCATATAATGTTCTGATCTCTCCTTTCTGCCTCTGATACTTATCTTCTAATCTCCTTATCTTGTTCTTGACCACCTATGAAGAATCATCAAGTTCCTCCAATACCTGCTCTTGGGAGGCATGACCTAAGTCAAACTTGGCCACGTTATATTCATCTGGAGAGATTTGATCCTTTGCTTTGTCCATGGCTGGTGTTGCAAGCTGAAGGGTTCTCGACCCATACTCATCTCTTACAATCTTTGCAAACCTCTTATCCTTTCCTTTCTCATGTGATTGGTTGAACCTATTCATAATTTCCTGCAATTCAAAAGCCAGGTCAACATCCTTTTCTTGACTTCTTTGGAGCCTCTACCTCACCCATTCTGGAATGGAGACTCCTTGATCCTTCTGAACTGCCATCTTCTTTTTTTCCTACATCGCTCTTGTGTCAATTTTCTTAGCTCCAGGACTTTCTGCCATCACCTCTGGGGCTAGTGCCTCTATCATGGGAATCTCATTTTCAGCCGTTTGAATCTCTTCTTCTATTATCCTTCTGAAGAAAACACCAAGACTTTCCTCAATGGTAAAATCCTCTTCCCTACTTTTTGCTTGTGCAAGCCCCTCATTGGCGTTAATGCTCAATCTGTCCTGAACTGACCTCGTCACGTGTTTCTCTCCTTGCTCATCTCTCCCCCTACTTGCTTCTACTTCTTGTCTAGAAAAGGTGCCTATCTCCTGCACACTTGGAGCCCGGATAGGTGAGGATGGCATCTCCTCGACTCTTGGTCTCTTTTGTTGTGGCTCTTCAATATGGAGATCCAACCTCCTCTTTGTGTGTGTTTCCTGAGCAATACTTTTGTCTTTTCTATGCTCTGCACTTCCTGAAAAAATTTCTCCTTCTTCAATCCTTTCTCTTGAAGCTTTCTTTGGTCTTTCATCCTATAGTGGTTGATGCCCTAATAACTCATACGTCCAATCCTCCTTTGGTACAGTCATTCTCCCAAGTTGTCACTCAATCCACCACCTTGTGAATTCCAGGACTGGTTTTGCCACAACATCAAGATCTGAAATCTCCTTTCTTTTCCAGTCATAGGGGTGAGTAACCCTTTCTTTTTCTAGATTATACCCTTTCTAAAGCACATTTGGATCTTCCTTCATCTGATCAGGCATGTGAAAGAGTTTGTGAGCTCTGATGATGTTTAGGGGAAATCTAGAGCGCATCCTTTTCCTAATCTCATTTTCATCGTTAGCATTGGCCCAAAAATCTTCAAGGTGCGTCATATGTTGATACCTTGCTCCTGCCATCGACTTGATTTTGTTATAGGGATAAAAATCCTATCTTCCTAAGTAGAATGGAAGATGGAAGAAGTGTAACTCATTCTGGGATCTCTCAGCCGCCTTTAGACATGGGCACATTTCAGCTTTATCTTCTCCTATGGAAATCAGGAAATCCAATCCCAACTTCTTCTTTCCTTTCTGAACCTTGTCGTGCACTGTCAATTGCCAAGTAAGTTCCAATAGATCCATCTTGTCAGTAGGATATCTTGGAAGTTTGTATGGTTGTACCAAAAATCCTTGCACTCTGATATAGGAGAAAGTGGGAAACTAAATAAACCAGGCTTCGTAATCCTCCACTAGCTTCATTGCTCCTTCAGACAATCTCATTTGCAATTTCTTCTACAGATTTCTCACAATTCGCATTGCGAAGGAATCATTGACCCAGACATAATCATCTATGGCCTGCAAATGCAACTGAGGGTAACACTCGTTAACTTTCATTCATGAAGTGCCACTTTCGATTGCTCCCTTACATTGCAACCCCTCATACCTTGTATTTCATGCCAACATGTATATGACATAGGAACTCATATAAAACATATGTGATTACTCGTGGTTTGCCAACTGTTCACTAAGGTTGTCACTAATCATTCCAACCCAGTCCATGTGACTGTGCTCTTCAACTACTTGCTCGACAAAGTACCCCATCCATGACTCGAACAAATAGGAGTGCGGCATGCCAAAGATTTTACTCAGCATCATGATCAAGTCATTGTATTCCTTGTGGAAATACAACCAAACCAACTCCTTTGGCAATTTTGAATGATGGGATCTATTCTTTCTCAACCACTTATCATTTATGACATTTTCATAGTATTGAATTCCTGCAGAAAAAACTCTATGTGCCTGCTCCTTCGTCTTCAATACCAATTTCCTGGAAGAAGGGATTCTGAATGCCTTCGTGATTGTGGGTGGAGAAAGGTCTGCAATGATGTTTCCATCTAAATATTTGATTGTTCTATCTCCTGAATTGAAGTGCCTAGCGCATTCCATAATCAGCTCAGAATGTTGAAAAGCCGGAGCAAAGCCAGCTACAGCCACAATTCCAGTGTTCACAATTTGGGTGGCCAAATTGGTCAGTTGATGATCTTTATACCCAAACATCCTTCTGTGAAACTCTGTCATTTCTAGGCCTCCAAGGCTAGTGTCTCCAATCTATGCCCACTTCGAAACAATCTTGGATTCTGGGAAAAACTCCTCTGTTCGTCTTTATCAACTGCTTCATCGTCATGCTCGTTCCGGTTGGCTCCACCATTCTTGCAAAACAAAATCAAAACAAACATAAGAATCGCACAGGAGAAAGAAAAAGAAGACCAAATTCTGAAGAATGAGGAAATTCTAAAAATCTAACAAATTATTCATCTTTTCTTTCAAAAGTCAAATTTCTCTCTTCTCTACGAAATCATGTTTCTCCACCAACTTACTAAAAAAATTCCTCTGAAACTTTTAATCTTGAATTCTTCACGCTTTTTGAGAATAATAAATTTCCTCCTGCTTCGAAATTTTGTCTCTCCTCAAGATTCTTGCTCAACTTTCGAGAAAAACTTCACTCAAATCCTCTTGATTCCTCAAAATCTCTCATCAACCCATTTTCTCAAACTTTGTGTGATGACAAAATGAGAGAGAGTCTTCATATAAAGACTAAAACCCTGAAAAGTTGCTCTAAAAACTGGGAGCTAAATTTAGGAAACTGTCAACTTAGGCGAAGATTCTTTCCCATAAATGCCACTTGTCTCTACTTTTCTCCACTTTTGAAAAAACTTGCCAATCTGAGCGCTTTACTTCACGAGGAAGTTTCGATTTAATCCATCCTTTTGATTTTTTTGATTTTAAACATTGAAAAAGAATAAATTTCAATATTTAATCTTTTAAAATCAATTCAAAAAAAGTGATTTAAATCCACTTTTAATCTCCCCAATTTCATAATTGTCTTGTCGCTTTTTCAATTTAATTAAATATAGATAAAAATCAATATTTAATCATTTCTCATCTTTATCGCTTTTTTTATTTTTTGAAGGTTTATTAATTAAATACTAAATAAATCAATATTTAATTAATATTATATTTAAATCCAAGAAACTCCTTTTGTTTCCAATTTCTGATTTTCTAAAATGTTGAGTTTTTTCCAAATTTCCAATTTTTTTTGGATTTTTCGATTTTAACCATGTTTCCAAGTTTTGATTTTTTTTCAAGATTTTTTGAAATTCTCCCCTTTTCCAAAATTTCGGATTTCTCCAAGACTTCCTTTTTTTTCAAGATTTTTCAATCTTCCAAATTTTCTGAGTTTTGGATTTTTTTTTATTTTTATCCACGTTTTCATTTTTTAACTATTCGAAAATTTCCGACTTCGGGGAATTTTCAACCTTTCTCAAACAAAATTCCAAATTTCGGATATTTTCATGAGTTTGGAATTTTGAAATTTTTCGAAGTTCACCATTTTTTTGAGACTTTTGAGTTTTCACGTTTTCTGAAATATTCCATTTTTCTGAAATTTTGGAATTTTCCAAGATTTTCAACTTTTCCATGATTTCATTTTTCTGAGATTCGCCATTTTCCAAAATTTTGAATTTTCTTGAATTTTCCAAGTTTTGGATTTTCTCAAACTTTTTCCAAATTCTGAAAATTTCCAGGATTTTCTCAGATTTCCGAGATTTTTTGGAAATTTTAACAAGATTCTGAGATTCCAAAATTTTTATCCTTTTCTGAATTTTGAGTGTTTCAAAGTTTTCAAATTTTGAAATATTTTTTGAGTTTTTCTGAATTTATCTGAGATTTTGAGATTTTGGAAATTTTATGAGTTTTCAACTTTCTGAGAATTTCCATTTTTTCATTCAACCACCATTTTTCTTTCAATCCCGAGGTGAATGAAAGATTCCACATTTTTTGAATTTGGAAATTGGTGAATTTTCAACTTACTCCAACATTTCCCGATTTTAAGGAAATCACGCCCGAGGATGAGCCTGGGCACATTTTTGGGTGAGTGGAGGATTTTTACTTTGTTTGCAATATTCCCTCATTCTTATAAAATTGTATTCGGGAGAATATTGGGTGCGTGTTTCAAACTACATGGCGGATTTTCTAGCTTTGTTGACTATCCTTGGCATCCGTTGAAATGCGTTCTAGCATTCACGAGTGAAATTTTGGAGTTTTGGAGGATTTTCTTTTTTGGAAATTCCTTCACATTGGCTGAATTGTGCTTTGACTTAAGATGGAGCGGGATTTGGGACATGCTAAGAATTTTCCTTCACTTCCTGGATTCCCTAAATTTCACTAAATTACGTTCGTCATTTTGTGCCAGCGGGATTTTACATCGGTCTTAGATTTTCCTTGAGTTGGGAATTCCATTAAATTGCGCTCCTTCATTTTTGGGCGCAACTTTGGTAGATTGAAGGATTTTCTCACCGGTCGGGGATTCCATCATTGCCCGTATTTTGTGCTTGAAGATGCACTTGTGCACAGATATTTCCATTTCCTCAATTCATCTCATGACTATGAACTCACTCTCTAATTTCTTCATTATGTATGCCTTGTGTTGAGCACACATGGAGTGTTGCTGTAATCCCAAGGATATTCTGTGATCATCTCGTCCACACCCCAAGAGCATTGAGATCTTACTGGTGGACTTTCATTTGCAAAATTTCATGGGGGCGCAATTTCTCAGATGTTTCATGGACTCTTTTCCATGACTAGAGTAGTACGCTGGGAGTGCACTTATGGGCCACCTCTCTTTTACAAATTCCTTGTCTTGGAAAATATTGCGCTTGGGTGTATGTAGATGTTTTCTGTGGACTCCCTCATCTCTTCGTTGATTGTTGATATTGGTTTTTGTGCTTGGGTCATAAATGAATCAAGAGTTTAGTGTTCAAACTACTAATTCGAGCCCTTTGAAGACCCAAGACAAATCCTTCTCAATTCGAATGTGTTTTGGGAGCCAATCAGAACATACGAAGGATTGGAATTCTTTTCTTTTGAACGTAATCTTCAATATTTCACTTCTACCATTGTCCATATTTCCTTTACATAACTTCCTTCCTATTCATCATTTCCGGTTGGGCCTGAATTTTCTCCTATATAGGGATTTCAAACACTTTCTCACCTGACCGCAAATTATTTGGCATGTTGTTCGTTCTGAAGTGTTCCTTCTCTTTATTTCATTTGCACATGCTTGGGTGTGGCTAAATATTTCTTCGACTTGCAACTTTCCACTCTTGAGTGCAATTTAATGTTCTCATCATCGCGCTTTGGGCCCCCTTTCTAGCTCACAGCGGATTCTCTCTGTGGTTGACAGATTTTCTTTCTGACAACCTTTTCTTGTTTATAGTGGAATTGTCCCTAAATGGATTTGGGCATATGAAGAATTTTATTCACGCTATGAAAGAGAACTACAACTGGTCTACCCTACTATCGACATTTCGAAAGTTCTCTATTTCTCTTTTCAATTTATGCTCCAATAACTTTTAATTTAATTTGAGATGTTTTTGACACAACTTTAGCTATTAGTCCTTTTGTATAGAAATCCACAATTTCTCCTTGTTTGCCAGGAAATAATTCTCCTACCAATTTGTCTGGATATTTCAAGGTTGTTACCAACATCATGTCGAAAGGCTATGTCAGGCATAGGAGAACTCTTCAAGTTTCGTATTTCTCACAAATTTGAGGATTTTCATTCCTCCTCTCTATTTGATTTTCCTGTGTCTGCTAATCTTCTTTCTTTCACCTTTAACATGTTGAATTCTGACTCAATAAGGACACACTAATAAAGGTGAGCATTTCTAGACCTTTGAATACTACCATGTCGATTGTAGATATTCCCATACCGAGCATATTTCTAACCCCTTTTTGACACAATTGCAATACTATTTTAAATTGCTAATCATAAAGACATGGTTCTCTTAGGGAATTCAACTTCATAACTCAAAATCATGAAACATTTCAAAAATGGAGTTTTGAGGGACAAGGAAAAAAAACTTGACTTTAAACACGACCAAAGTTACCACTTCTCAACCAGAACCCAAGTGAACCGAGAAGATGACTACAAGAGCTATTGAGACCACACAAGACAAAAGGGCCAAGCGAGCAAAAAAAGGTAAGGGGTCCTATCTCCAATGGGCAGTGTGTGAAATGGTCACAGCATCTAGCGACTCCACTGGTGAAATGTTGAAAACATTTCATGGATGAAAATTTAATTTGAACTCAGAATCTTGGTTAATCAATATTACGTCATCATGAAGAAAGAAAATGAACTTGAAAGGGGAGGAGAACCATATATTGGATCAAGACACCTTCAGTTTGTAATTGCCCATGTGTGTGCAAATACATTAATTCCTGCTTGACAAGACCACTCAGAAATTTCAAGATTATTCATCACAAGTTATACATTCCTCTTGACTCCATAAGCATCCTGGGCATTGCCTCACTGCCAGTCAGGCATCCATAGCCCCAACGAGGTTGTCGCTATAATCCCATGGAGATTGCTCTACTTTCAGTGAATTAGTCTTTCTAACACTTGTAGAGATGTCCGCGTATCCCCAAAGCCAATCATTTGATCTTTTACCTCAATTTTCTTTTCTTTTCTCTTTCATTTGATATTTCATTTCTTTCATTTTTCTTGGCTCGTGAGCAGTGAAGTCCACTATGGGTTAGGGAATTACAGTAGCACTGAAGCAAGATTTTAAATTTTTCACAAGCCACAACCTCTCTCAAAGAATCTTCAATGTCTCAGAGCAATTTATTAGGTGCGTGAGATATAATAATCTCAGAGTTCAAATGTCGAGACACAATATATGATTAACCTTCCAAGTTAAGTTCACATTCCACCCCATGATAAACATAAGATAGACAACCTCAGTTTCTGAGGATCTTTATAAACAGTTATCCAGGAAATGAAATAAACAAGACTTAGTGGGACCTTCAGATGAAGTTTAGGAAACACACAACGCCTTCTCACAAATGAGAACACCCAAAGCTTCAGGCTCCTGGAAAAACCAAAACCAGAAACCTGAAAAAAGGGAAAGAAAACCAAAATTGCCTGAGGAAGAAAACTCAGGGGAAACAAACCCTAAACTAACAAGGTAAAAACAACCTAGAATACGGGAAATCCAAAATCCTACAGAGGGAAGAAAACCAACAGGGAAGAAACAACAGGGGAAACAAAGCAAAAACCCCCTCTAAACTACAAAAGCAGACAGAATAGGAAAGCATAAAAATGAGGAAACCAAAATGAATAACACAAGGGAAACCTAGATTAGCTATGTACAAGGCTTCTGGAAGGAAACCTAGGGTTGTAAATAATTCTTGAGGAATTTTCCTTTGACATGCAATGAGACTTCCTCTCCTGTCAGAGTCTTCAGATTAAATGCATTATCTCCAAGTATTTCAGAAATTTGATAAGGGACCTTCCACAAATTTTTGAACTTATCGTGATCACCTCTCTTGTCATGGGCCTTGTCCCAATGGAGAACCAAATCTAAAATCTGAAACTCCTTTCTTTTAGCCACTCTTTCGAACCATCTTTTGACTACTCCATAATGCTTTGCAAACTTTTCCAGTTCTTGATCTCTTCTCTCTTCTAAATGCAGTAATTGAGTCAGACGTGTCTACACTCTATCTTCTCCTTCCATGCACTCTTGCATAAATTGTAATGTCGGGATCCTTAACTGAATTGGGAAGACTGGATCCTTCCCATAAACCAATTGATAGGGAGACATCCCTATAGAGCTCTTAATTCTAATTCTGTCCACCCAAAGGGTGAATCTTAATTGTGTGTGCCAATCCTTTGGATTCTTGTCTAGTAACTTATTGATGGCACTCAACAAATTCTTATTCATTGATTTAGCCAATCCATTTCCTTGTGGATATTAGTTTGATGAAAACTTTAATGTTATCTCATAGTCAAATGACCAGTTAGAAAACTTCAAAGATGTAAACCTGGAACCATTGTTGCACACCAAGGTGTGTGGACATCCAAACCTAGTGATGATGTTCTCTTCAAGGAACTTGATGGTCCCACATCAGTTGTGCATTGTTTAAGAACTTGAGCATCTTACCACCGTGTGCAATAATCCATAGCGGTTAGGATATACTTGTGTTGTCTTGAAGAAGGTGGATTAATAGGGCCAATAAAATCTAAACCCCGTTTAGCAAAAGGTTTCACTTCAATAATAGGTTGTAATGGCATGGCAGGATTCCTTTCACGCACAGCAGCTACTTGACATGTGTGATAGGTTTTCAAATTTTCATGGGCGTCCTTGAATAACATGGGCTAATAATATCCCACCGTTGAGATATGATGGGCTATAGCCAAACTGCGTCTATGACTTGTCCCATGCTTACTGTGGAAGTGCTCAATAATTTGACCTACTTCTTCCCTATTGCATCATCTCAGATAGATTCCATCGTGATTCTTGCTATACAAGACAACTCGTTGAAGCATAAAATGTTGACTTCTCATTCTTAATGCTCTCTTTTGTACTGGATTCAAGTACGAAGGGGACTTATGATTCAATAAGCAGTAGACAATGTCATCATACCATTCATCCGGAGACACTTCTTCTAACACATATACTTTTTGTACTAATCTGGGTCCAGTCGCAATGATTGTTTATGTTAGAGCTTTCCCACACACTAGTTTCATTGGTTATATTTCCATGTCATACTCCTGAATGATGGCCAACCATTTTCCTCTTCTTTCTCCTAACTCATTCTACATTAACAAGGTTTTTACTATGGCATCGGGGACTATTGCGTACACTTTGCTTCTCAAAATGTAATGTCTGAATTTCTTTATCACCTTAACCAAAGCATAGACTTGTTTTTCAATGTTTGGGTATCTCAATTCTACATCCTTCAGTGGGGAACTCATGAATGCAATAGGATGCTCATCTTTCTCTTGTGATCTTTGAGTGAGGATAGCCGCACATGTGTGTTCTAAAGCAAAGGAATATATGTAGAATTGTTTGGTGTAATTTGGGCTAACCAAGACAAGAGAATCCACAATAGCCTGTTTGATTTCTTTGAATGCTCTCTTTTATGTTGGTGTCCAATCTATTTTTGCACCTTTTTTCAACATATCATTCAGTGGTTTGACTATCTCGGCGAATCCGGTAATGAACTTCCTAACAAAGTTGATTTTTCCAAAGAATGACTTCAATTATTTTTGGCTAGCTGGTAGGCCAATCTTGGAGATGGCTTCAATGCACTTAGGATCAATTGAGATTCGGCATTTAGAGATCACATGACCTAATAGTTTTCCTTCGATGACAACGAACATGCATTTCTTTGGATTTAATGATATCCCATATCTTCTACATCTTTGAAAAATTCTTCGCAAATCATTTATGTGATTTTATCTATGTCTAGAAAATAGAGTGAGATCATCCATGTATATAATGATGCATTTCCCAACCAGATTATTTGAAGGCATAGTCCATGTCCCTTTGGAAGGTGGCTCCAACATTGATCAAACTGAAGGGCATTGTTCTGTAAGCAAATGTGCCCCACTTTGTTGTAAATGCAGTTTTCTATCTATCTTATTCCTCCACCATTACTTGGTTATATCCAGAATAGCCATCTAAAAATGACATCATCTGAGACCCATTCACAACTTGTCTTACTTCATCTAAGGATGGCATCGGATAATTGTCTTTCTCTGAAGCTCTATTAAGATTTCAGAAATCCACGCATAATCTTATTTCTCCATTTTTCTTTCTAACGGGAACCAATTTGGCGACCCACGTTGAGTGTCTAACTGGAAAGATAATCCTTGCCGAAAGTAGCTTCCTGACCTCTTGCTGGATTAATGGTTCCAACATCAGATTTATCAGCCTCTGTCTCTGTTGGAATGGTTTACTACCTGGATTGAGCGAGATTGTATGTGTGATAAGGGACGTATCATATGTCTTCAGATATTCATATCCCCATGCAATTACATCTGGAAATTCCTTCATCTAATTCAGGATGCCCTCTCTCTCTTCTAGAGTACAAACTTTCCCAATAAAAATATTCTTGACATCTTCCTCTGTTCCTATATTTACTTTTTTGCATTCACCTCCATTAGATGTCTGGTACTTGAGGACACTCAGTCTGTCAGAATAAAAAATTATTTCCAACTATATCATCCCCTTAGGAATGGTGTTTGTCCTTAAATTCATGATTTCATTGATTTCAAACTACGCTTGTTGTTGTTCTCCCTCATTAATTACTTTTGCTTCAAATACCCTTGAACTTGTTAGAAAATTGAGGATATGCTTATCATCTTCAAACACCAGGAAATTTGTAACATTGTCAGGGAGTGAGGGTACTAATGTTAGCTCAACTATGAATTTCTTCACACATTCCATGGCCAATGGTTCCAACAAACTTTCTAATTGGGCCAGGGGGTTTTCCACCAGATTATTTTCTCTACCTATCATTTTAATGTTGAAAGTGTCAAAGCTTTCAATTAAATCCCAAAATCTATTGCGGTAGCGACCCAACCTTTTGTCATGGCATGCATATTGCTTCCGAACTTGTCCAACCAATATGTCTGAGTCTCCACGTGCATGAAGGATCCTAGCACCCTTTTGGATAGCAAGTACCAATCCAATAACTAATGATTCATACTCAACGACATTATTTGTGCATGGAAATTGCAATCTATGTGCCGCTAAGTAAGTTTCACCATTTGGACTGACCAGCTCAATGCCTGCTCCATTTCCTTTCTTCGACTTGGATCCATCAAATGATAGTGTCCATGCTTGATCATCATTTTGTGTGTAGGAGGATTCAGATCTCCGTTCATCTATTTCTTCATCATGGTTTCCTTGGAAACTTTGGCTTTTATCTTCTCCAATTTCTTTCTATTGTAGCCCCGTCACATGCAGTGAATTTTCAACATTGGCGATCTCGTCAACATTTCTAATCATTGACACTTGGGGAACCATCTTTGACACTTGGGCAATTGCGGCTTTACACATTGTGCATAAAATTTATGAGTGGAAAGCATTCTGAATTCTACACCAATTGGGTAACAATAGGTTTTGAATGCAAGCTTCTTTGCCCAATTCGACTTCTTGCTTCACAATCCCTAGGACAAATTTCTTAAAATTTTCAAACATACCATCATTCAAAGTTGGCTTTGGATCATTATCAATAGGGGCTTCAGTTGACTTGGGGATCACCTCTAGACATTCGCCTTGATTATAACCTTGTAACATCAAAATTTCTCCAGTTTTGGGCACAAATGACCCCAAAGTTGTTTCCATGAATAAAATGTCATTGTCTCCACCGTATTCGATTATTAGGAGTCGGAGCCTAGGTTTAATTTCTATCTTGATCTGATTTTGAATTCATCTCCATGGTAGCCACATATGAGAAAAGTTAGTAGCTATGTATCCGTTCAACTTCCTTGCCCAATCTCTGCTTAAAAGCATACCATATCCTTCCGAAATGTCCACGATGGATATATCAATGCAGCTTTGGATTCTTGGATCTGAAGCAAGTTTCATATGGATGTTATTCAATTCTCCCACAACCAGGACTTCGGTTTTGTCTAGCTACATCACTTTCTTGTCTTTCTACAGTGGGATCAATCCCAATTTTCTACATATTTCCAGGGGCATTACATTACTAGATGCACCAGAATCTATCAAGCAGTTATGTAACATTTTCCCAAATATTCGAATTGACACAAGGAATGAGGTAGGATCCTCTTTTCCTTGATAGAAAACTATAGGATTTTGTTCTCTTGGATTAAATTCTTCACTCTTCGTACTGTGCGAAGTATCATCTCTATTCTGATTCGTTCTTTGTTCTTTTGGAGCATCTGTATTTCCATTTACCTCTTTTCCCTTAGTTGTAGGGTCACTTTCTGATATGAATCCATCTGACATGACCCTTCGGTCATCAGGAAAATTTTGTACTATTCCAATGAAGCTTGGAGGAATTTGGTGTACATCAGATGCATTTGGTTGTACATCTTCAACAACATTGGTATTCTGCGCAAAACTAGACTGAGGGTTGTTGGGGTTGGTCCTAGGTGGATGTGACATACCTTGGGAAACATTCATAGGGGCGACATCATTCAGACTTCCCAATAAGGTTTCTCTAACTTCTAGGATTTTCATCAATTCATATAATGACAGACTAACTTTGATCTTCTTGAATTCTTCTAGCACAAAAGAGCTCAACCTCTTGAATTCCTCACTGAGAGGATTTTCTTTCTGTCTCATTTCTCTAGGATGAGCAGTAGATTGTGTAGTAAGTTTTCCTCTTTCATTTTGTGGAGCATTCATTGTTGTTAGTTGCCTTCTTTCACCTTGTGAAATACTCGATGGTCGATACTCGGGCGAGTCTCTTAGAGGACTCAGTACATTACTCGCACCGGGATGTAGAGGTGTGGAAAAATTGTTCGGAGGAGTTGATGTTTTCATGGGTTCATGATTTTTATAATTCCTCTGATATGTTTTAAGACCTGCATTTCCAAAAGTCTGTTGAAATTCCTGAACTTCACTCACTCCCTCCACTAGGACACTATTGGATAACGGAGGGAAGGAAAACCCATCCCTATGCAATGGTTCATTCAGGGATGCATGTGGAGGCTGATTTCCTGGTGGAACTTGATACATGGGCGCCTCTATAGGACCACTGGCTGATGCCGGTGGGAATATCTGATTATCCTGCACTGGTATGTAATCTTGCATATCAGGCAGAGGAATGGTGAAATCATCAAAGACCAGCACTTGGTCATACCTCGGTGAAGGGACCAATTCATACTCTGTAGGCAAAGGATTTTTAGGTGTAGTAGTGTTTCTTACTTCTCCTTTGAAAATGTTGGTAGCCCTCTGAAATTCTTGGCATTGTAACTCGGAATGGTTATTAGTCTCATGCAATCGACACCATCCAAACAATGCTGCTTCAGCTAGGAAAACCTTATCTGTCAGTCGGCTTTCAGTAGCTGGTGGATTATCTAATGGTGAGGGTACATTGCCATTATTTGGATTTGTGTTCCATGATCTTCTCTGGTGTCCTTGGTTGTTATTATGATACACAAAATTGTTCTCTTGATAATTTTGATTATTGTTTCGATATCTTGAATGATTATCATGGTATCCCTAATTATATCCTTGAGTATTCTCTTGGTGAGATGGAGGATTCCCTTGATATCCTCGGATGTTACCTTGATGTGACTGGTAATTTCTTTGTTGATTCTGCAATCGATTATTTTGATTTCTGAGGTAGGTGACCTTAGTGGACAACTTAATTACTTTCTCTATCAGATCCCTCATCTCTTCTCTTTCTTCTTGAGTCCTTGTCATAGTTGTCATGTTCTGGAGATATACAGGTTGTGTTGGCATTGCCTGAGACATAGGGGCCCCTGGATGTAGCACTAACTGATTGGAAGAAATAGGAACATGATTAAGAGCATGCGTATGGTTCATCATTCCTTGATTCAAAGCATTAGGATTCCCAAATAAATTTGGCGCTCTAGTAGCAGTTGTTGGTGACTGTAAACTTACTCTCTCAGCCTCTGCATAAGCTTGAATCAGATTAGCAGGAGGCGGATGAGTCTTCTGGACAAACATGGACGTGAAGTAGTCTAGAGCTGCATAGTAAATAGGTCATGCTGCATCGTCACCCATGCGGTAGGGATCACGCAATCTTGAATAGGCCCTCTGGAATCTATTGTTGAAGGCACCAATTGGCTCATGTTCTTGCCTTCTTATCTAAATGAATTGTCTATGCAACTCCACGGGAGTGATTGGCAATCTAAACTTCCCAAGGAAAGCATCCTTCAATTCTTGCCAAGTTGAGATTGAATTCGGAGGCAGATTGATGTACCAGTAAAATGTTTCCTCCCCCAGTGAGTAGGGAAATAGCCTACAAGAAACATCCTCTTCTTGAACATTTCTGTTTTGAAGGGCGTCTTTGAAAATCTTAGTGTGCTCATTAGTAGTGCAGTTGACGTCATTAACAAAGAACTTAGAACAAAAATGCTCTGAATTCTTTGGCATATTATGATAAGTGGCAAATGTTGTGAGAGGTGATGCATTTTGAGGATGCCATGGTCGTTGTGCCATTGCTGGAACTTGTTGTTGAACGGCTATAGGATCAACTACTTGTATGGGTATCTAAACTATTATTTGCTAAATTTGCATAGCTCCTTCTTGATTCAATCCTTGTTCCACTTGCTCAGTTTCTTGCACTCGACGCTATGGAGGTGGATTTTGAAATAACCTTGTGAGATCGGCTACACTTGGTGAGTTTTGGCTTGTAGATAATTCTTTCTTTCCTCGTCTGGGATTTGGATCACACTTTAATTCTTGTAATTCTTTTTCTCCCAGACTTGATCTTAAAATTCTCTGATGTACCTCAGGCGAAAATTAGTTAATGCACTCTAGTATGTGAAATCTCCTTAATTCCTTCTGACGAGCGCTGGGAATTGAATGACTAATGCCCTTTGAATAGCTTCTTCAATCCTTTGAGCTTTCTCTTCTTCTTCAAATATGAGATTTGGCTAAAGGATAGGTACGACGTCCCTATGTGGTAGTACCATCTTGATTCATGATGCACAATCTTTTAACACTTATGTGAAAGCCCCACTTCTAGCACCAGTTTCTATTGATGTGTGTTTTGTGACCCACCAAATAGTAGAACAAAACACCAAGGTATCTTATCCTCTCTTGATCAAAGTTCCGAATATGCTAAGATTGCAAGAAGATCATATAGGTCACTCCAAGGTTCCTTTTCTGTGTTAGGTCTTGACCATGGATAAGCTCGGTGGTAAATGTGATTTGCTGAATATCACAAGGGGCCTTATGTTTTTAGTCTTGAAAGATTTGCAATGAAACACCCTTTTGGAATTTTTAGAATATGCGAAAAGCAAAAGGAAGTAGGGTTCAAAAATTTTAATCTACTCCTAAGGGAAATGATAGCAATAGTCAATACTTCGGTGGACAAATTCCCAATAACTAGGTTTCACTTCGCCAAGTTATATTGTACAACTACATGAGAACCGGTGCAATATTAAAGGTTTATGTAGAGGATTTTCATACCACCATGGACACCATCATGAAGAAAAATGTATGCGAATGACAGAAGTTAAGTATATGCATGAATGAGGTTCAGGATAACTTTGCACAATGATTTACAATCAGTAAAACGTAAAAAGTATGAACCAAAGGAACTCATCAAAACAACATCATATTTATCATTGCAATCAAAACACTTCATCTAACATTATCCAACTAATCTAAACTAAATGAGGGAATTATGAAACCAAGAAAGCACTAAAACACATCAAGTATTCACCATGAAACCAACAATGAGAACTTTATTGTCTTAGTAGTTGTTTAGCAACAATCTCAAAATTTGCTCCTTACAAATGAGAACTGATGCCTTTATATAGGTCCTTGAATACAATGAGTGGCCCAGATCAAACAATAACCAATGGTCCATATCGTGCCACCTCAGCCCTAATTAGGGTTAGGGCAAAGGAGAAGGAATCTACCTTAATGCAAAAGGAATCCACTACCATAGTGGGAAATAAGTACCCATTATGCATACATGCTCAGAAAGAAAGTGGGGTGCAATAAATGACCACTAAGTGTGCCCACTATGCATTAAATGCATCTCCACCAAAGAATCTACCTTTGACCACTCTTCCTGAATACTTGGAATCTTCCCAATACTACTTCTAACTCATCTATATTGATGCTCGGTGCTGATTTCTGCATGAATTCCAAAGCTACCATAGCTCGTTCAAATTTTTTCAAGCTATCCTCCCATTCTGGCAACAAATCCCGAGCAGTGTGCATATCATTCGAGAAGGTGGAAAAGTTCTCGATATCATCCATGGTGAAAAAATTCAATCTAAAGAATTCCTCCAATTTACTCTTCAGGTTGTCTACAGTTATCTCCTTTTCATAAAACCTTTTTGATATCAGTGATGCGACAATGTTGGAGATTTCTTGCTTGATGTTCTCAGTTATTCCCTTCAATCAAGAAGATTCTTCAATGAAATGTCCAAACATTTCCTTGGACATGAGCACTGATCCATACCATCGGGTGAAGTCATATGCTTCTCCCTCTTTAACAATCCCATGGTCAACTAGCACATGCCTGGGCATCTCCATCAACTCCTACAATTCCATGATCATCTCATCCTGATAGATATGCTCATCCTCCCATGATTCCTCCATGCACTGAATCTAGGAAAGGATAGCCAATGCCCTGTTGTAAATTCGTACCAAGTCCTCAGCATGCTTGTGGGCTTCATTTTTGATGCCTTCGATCGAAGCCTCTGCCCCTTGAGAATTTCTCCTAATTCTATCTATACTCTCTACCACCTCAGTTAGAACAACTGAAGGAGGGACAAAAGATGGGCCTTCTTCCCTTATTGGATGGGGTAGAATGCTGATGTAGTCGCATAATATTCTCATCTCTCCTTTCTACCTCTGATACTTCTCTTCTAATCTCCTTGTCTTGTTCTTGACCGCCTGTGTAGAATCATCAAGTTCCTCTAATACCTGCTCTTGAGAGGCGTGACCTAAGTCAAACTCGGCCACATTATATTCATCTAGAGCAATTTGATCCTTTTTTTTGTTCACGGCTGGTGTTGAAAGCTAAAGGGTTCTGGACCGAGACTCATCTCTTACAATCTTCACAAACCTCTTATCCTTTCCTTTCTCATGTGATTGGTTGACCCTATTCACAATTTCCTGCAATTCGAAAGCCAGATCAACATCCTTTTCCTGACTTCTTTGGAGCCTTTGCCTCACCCATTCTAGAATGGCGGCTCCTTGATCCTTCTGAACTACCATCTAATTTTGTGCCTGCACTGCTCTTGTGTCAATTTCCTCAGCTCCAAGACTTTCTGCCATCACCTTTGGTGCTGGTATCTCTATCATGGGAACCTCATCTTTAGCCGTGGGAATCTCTTCTTCTATTATTCTTCTGAAGAAAAAACCAAGACTTTTCTCAGTGGTAACATCTTGTTCCCTACTTTTTGCTGGTGCAAGCCCCTCATTGGAGTTAATGCTCAATCTATCCTAAACTGACCTCATCACGTGTTGCTCTCCTTGCTCATCTCTCACCCTACTTGCTTCTACTTCTTGTCTAGAAAAGGTGCCTATCTCCTGCACACTTGGAGTTCGGCTAGGTGAGGATGGCATCTCCTCGACTCTTGGTCTCTTCTATTGTGGCTCTTCAATATGGAGATCCAACCTCCTCTTTGTGTGTGTTTCCTGAGCAATACTATTTTCTTTTCTGTGCTATACACTCCTTGACAAAATTTCTCCTTCTTCAATCCTTTCTCCTGAAGTTTGCTTTGGTCTTTCATCCTATAGTGGTTGATGCCCTAATAACTCATACATCCAGTCCTCCTTTGGTACACTCATTCTACCAATTTTTCACTCAATCCACCACCTTGTGAAGTCCAAGACTGGTTTTGCCACAACATCAAGATCTGAAATCTCCTTTCTTTGCCAGTCATAGGGATGAGTAACCCTTTCTTTTTTTGGATTATACCCTTTCTGAAGCACATTTGGATCTTCCTTCATCTGATCAGGCATGTGAAAGAGTTTCTGAGCTCTGATGATGTTCAGGGGCAATCTGGAGTGCATCCTTTTCCTAATCTCATTTTCATCGTTAGCATTGGCCCAAAAATCTCCAAGGTGCATCCTATGTTGATACCTTGCTCCTGCCATCGACTTGATTTTGTTATAGGGATCAAAATTTGGTCTTCCTAAGTGGAATGGAAGATAGAAGAAGTGTAACTCATCCTGGGATCTCTCAGCCGCCTTTAGACATGGGCACATTTCAGCTTTATCTTCTCCTATGGAAATTAGGAAATCCAATCCCAACTTCTTCTTTCCTTTCTGAATCTTGTCGTACACTGTCAATTGCCGAGTAAGTTCCAACAGAACCATCTTGTCAGTAGGATATCATGGAATTTTGTATGGTTGTGCCAAAAATCCTTGCACTCTGATATAGGAGAAAGTGGGAAACTGAATAAACCAGGATTCATATTCCTCCACTAGCTTCATTGCTCCTTCAAACAATCTCATGTGCAATTTCTTCTGCAGATTTCTTACAATTCGCATTGCGAAGGCATCATTGACCCAGACATAATCATCTATGGCCTGCAAATGCAACTGAGGGTAACACTTGTGAACTTTTAGCCATGAAGTGCCACTTCTAATTTCTCCCTTACATCGCAATCCTTCATACCTCGTATTTTGTGCCAACATGTATATGACATAGGAACTCATATATAATTTCTATGATTGCTCAAGGTTCACCAACTATTCACTGAGGTTGTCACTCATCATTCCAGCCTAGTCCATGTGATTGTGCTCTTCAACTACTTGCTCGACAAAGTACCACATCCATGACTTGAACAGATAGGAGTGCGGCATGCCAAAGATTCTACTCAGCATCATGATCAAGCTATTGTATTCCCTGTGTAAATCCAACCAAACCAACTCCTTCGGAAATTTTGAATGATGGGAACTATTCTTTCTCAACCACTTATCATTTATGACATTTTCACTGTATTGAATTCCTGCAGAAAAAACTCTATGTGCCTGCTCCTTCATCTTCAATACCAATTTCCTAGAAGAAGGGATTCTGACTGCCTCCGCGATTGCAGGTGGAGAAAGGTCTACAATGATGTTTCCCTCAGAATATTTGATTGTTCTATCTCCTGAATTGAAGTGCCTAGTACATTCCATGATCAGCTCAGAATGCTGAAAAGCCAAAGAAAAGATAGCTGCAACCACAATTCCACTGTTCACAATTTAGGTGGCCAAATTGGTCAGTTGATGATCTTTATACCCAAACATCCTTCTGTGAAACTCTGTCATGTCCAGGCCTCCGAGGCTAGTGTCTCCAATCTCTGCCCACTTCGAAACAATCTTGGATTCTGGAAAAAAACTCCTCTGTTTGTTCTTTATCAACTGCTTCCTTGTCATGCTCATTCCTCTTGGCTCCCCCTTTCCTACAAAGCAAAATCAAAACAAACATAAGAATTGCACAGGAGAAAGAAAAAGAAGACCAAATTCTTAAGAAGGAGGAAATTCTGAAAATCTGACAAATTCTTCATCTTTTCTTGCAAAAGTCAAATTTCTCTCTTCTCCACGAAATCATGTTTCTCCACCAACTTACTAAAAAAATTCCTTTGAAACTTTTAATCTTGAATTCTTCACGCTTTTTGAAAATAATGAATTTCCTCCTGCTTCAAAATTTTATCTCTCCTCAAGAATCTTGCTCAACTTTCAAGAAAAACTTCACTCGAGTCCTCTTGATTCCTCAAAATCTCTCATCAACCTGTTTTCTCAAACTTTGTGTGATGACAAAATGAGAGAGAGTCTTCATATAAAGACTAAAACCCTGAAAAGCTGCTTTAAAAACTGGGAGCTAAATTTAGGAAACTACCAACTTAGGTGAAGATTCTTTCCCATAAACGCCATGTGTCTCTACTTTTCTCCACTTTTGAAAAAACTTGCCAATCTGAGCACTTTACTTCACGAGGAAGTTTCGATTTAATCCATCCTTTTGTTTTTTATTTATTTTAAACATTGAAAAAGAATAAATTTCAATATTTAATCTTTTAAAATTAATTAAAAAAAAAGCGAGTTAATTCCACTTTTAATCTCCCCAATTTCATAATTATCTTGTCGCTTTTTTAATTTATAATTAAATATAGATAAAAATCAATATTTAATCATTTCTCATCTTTATCACTTTTTTTATTTTTTGAAGGTTTATTAATTAAATATTAAATAAATCAATATTTAATTAATATTATATTTAAATCCAAGAATCTCCTTTTGTTTCCAATTTCTGATTTTCTGAAATATTGAGTTTTTTCCAAAATTCCAATTTTTTCTGGATTTTTCGATTTTAACCATGTTTCCAAGTTTTGAATTTTTTTTAGGATTATTTGAAATTCTCCCCTTTTCTGAAATTTCTGATTTCCTCCAAGACTTCCATTTTTTCTGAGATTTTTCAATCTTCCAAATTTTCTGAGTTTTGGATTTTTTTTTTTTTAATCCACGTTTCCATTTTTTAACTATTTGGAAATTTCCGACTTCGGGGAATTTTCAACCTTTCTTAAACAAAATTCCAAATTTTAGATATTTTCATGAGTTTGGAATTTTGAAAATTTTCAAAGTTCACCATTTTTTTGAGACTTTCGAGTTTTCATGTTTTCCGAAATCTTCCATTTTTCTGAAATTTTGGAATTTTCCAAGATTTTCTGGATTTTCAACTTTTCCACGATTTCATTTTTTCTGAGATTTGCCATTTTCTTGAATTTTCCAAAATTTTGGATTTTCTTGAATTTTCCAAGTTTTGGATTTTCTCAAACTTTTTTGAAATTTCGGAAATTTCCAAGAATTTCTCAGATTTCCAAGATTTTTTGGAAAATTTTCCTAGATTTTGAGATTTCAAAATTTTCATCCTTTTCCGAATTTTGAGTATTTCAAAGTTTTCGAATTTTGAAATATTTTTTGAGTTTTTCCAAATTTATCTGAGATTTTGAGATTTTGGAAATTTTATGAGTTTTCAACTTTTCAAGAATTTCCATTTTTTCATTCAACCACCATTTTTCTTGCGATCCCGAGGTGAATGAAAGATTCCACATTTTTCAAATTTGGAAATTGGTGAATTTTCAACTTACTCCAACATTTCCCAATTTTAAGGAAATCACGCCTGAGGATGAGCCTGGGCGCATTTTTGGGTGAGTGGAGGATTTTTACTTCGTTTGCAATATTCCCTCATTCTTATAAAATTACGTTCGGAAGAATATTGGGGGCGTGTTTCAAACTATATGGTGGATTTTCTAGCTTCCTTGACTATCCTTGGCATCCGTTGAAATGTGCTCCAGCATTCACAGGTGAAATTTTGGAGTTTTGGAGGATTTTCTATTTTGGAAATTCCTTCACATTGGCTAACTTGCACTCTGACTTACGATGGAGCGGGATTTGGGACATGTGCTAAGAATTTTTCTTCACTTCCTGGATTCCCCGACTTTCACAAATTTGTGTTCCTCATTTTGTGCCAGCGGGATTTCACATCGGTCTTGGATTTAAATTCCTTGAGCTGGGAATTTCCGTTGACTCCATTGAATTGTGCTCGTTCATTTTCGGGCGCAACTTTGGTAGAATGAAGGATTTTCTCACTGGTCGGGGATTCGATCATTGCCCGAATTTTGTGCTCAAAGATGCACTTGTGCGCAGATATTTCCATTTCCTCAATTCATCTCGTGATTATGAACTCATTCTCTGATTTCTTCATTTTGTATGCCTTGTGTTGAGCACACATGGAGTGTTGCTGTAATCCCAAGGATATTTTGTGATCATCTCATCCACACCCCAAGAGCATTGAGATCTTACTGGTGGACTTTCATTTGCAAAATTTCATGGGGGCACAATTTCTCAGATGTTTCATGGACTCTTTTCCATGACTGGAGTAGTACGCTGGGAGTGCACTGACGGGCCACCTCTCTTTTACAAATTCCTTGTCCTGGCAAAGATTGTGCTTGGGTGTATGTAGATTTTTTCTACAGACTCCCTCATCTCTTTGTTGATTGTTGATATTGGTGTTTTTGCTTGGGTCGTGAATGAATCAAGAGTTTAGTGTTCAAACTACTAATTTGAGCCCTTTGAAGACCCAAGACAAATCCTTCTCAATTCAAATGTGTTTTGGGAGACAATCAGAACATACGAAGGATTGGAATTCTTTTCTTTGGAATGTGATCTTCATTTTTTCACTTCTACCATTGTCCAAATTTCCTTTACATAAATTCCTTCCTGTTCATTATTTCCAGTTGGGCCTAAATTTTCTCCTATATTGGGATTTCAAACACTTTTGCACCTGATTGCAAATTCTTTGGCATGTTGTTCGTTCTGAAGTGTTCCTTTTCTTTATTTCATTTGCAAATGCTTGGGCGTGGCTAAAGATTTCTTCGACTTGCAAATTTCTGTGCTTGAGTGCAATTCAATGTTCTCATCATCGTGCTTTGGGCCTTCTTTCCAGCTCGCAGCAGATTCTCTCTGTGGTTGACATAATTCCTTTCTGACAACCTTTTCTTGTTTATAGTGGAATCGTTCCCAAATGGATTTTGGAATATGAAGAATTGTATTCACTCTATGAAAGAGAACAACAACTGGTCTACCCTAATATTGACATTTTGAAAGGTCGCTATTGCGCTTTTCAATTTATGCTACAATAACTTTTAATTGAATTTGCGATGTTTTTGACACAACTTTAGCTATTAGTCCTTTTGTATAGAAATCCACAATTTCTCCTTGTTTTCCAAGAAAAAATTCTCCTACCTATTTGTCTGGTTATGTCGAGGTTGTTACCAACGTCATGTCGAAAGGCCATGCCAGGCATAGGAGAATTATTCAAGTTTCATATTTCTCACAAATTTGAGGATTTTCATTCTTCCTCTCTATTTGATTTTCTCGTGTCTGCCAATCTTCTTTCTTTCGCCTTTAACATATTTAATTATGACTCAATAAGGACACACCAATAAAGGTGAGCATTTCTAGACCTTTGAATACTCCCATGCCGATTGTAGATATTCCCTTACCAAGCATATTTCTAACCCCTTTTTGACACAATTGCAATACTCTTTTAAATTGCTAAGCATAAAGACATGGTTCTCTTAGGGAATTCAACTTCAAAACTCAAAATCAAGAAACATTTCAAAAATGGAATCTTGAGGGACAAGGAAAAAAAACTTGACTTTAAACACGACCAAAGTTACCACTTCTCAACCAAAACCCAAGTGAATCGAGAAGATGACTACAAGAGCTAGTAAGACCACACAAGACAAAAGGGCCAAGCAAGCAAAAAAAGGTAAGGGGTCCTATCTCCGATGGGCAGTGTGTGAAATGGTCACAAAGGTCCCCAATCTTGGGACCAGAACAATGTAGGTATCATTGAGTTAACGAAGGAGCTTGCCCATTCTGATGAAGTCTCTAGCAGGCCTGGTCACATCTTGGCCCACTATGTCCTAGAAATCCTAGAAAAATTCAAGGGGAACTCATCTAGGTTGGGGGATTTATAGGCACTCATGAAAAAAACTACCCTTTTGACCTCATCATCAAAAACCCGGGAGAAGAGGAGCTCATTATCTTCTTTAGTCACAGTCCTTAGGAAGTGGGAGAGGAGTTGGTCTTGCAAGTTCTCCACATCCCCATAGTACGTTTCAGAGAAGAGGTGAAATAAGTAATCAGTAGCCATATTACCAAGCTGAGCTGAATGAGAGGTCTCTGAACCCCCATTGCAGTGCAGATAGAGTTCATTTTCTTGTTCTTTCAAGACAATCTAGGGAAGAAGGCAGTATTGCAATCCCCTTCCTTCAGCCATTGGACATGGGGTCTTTGTTTCTAATAAACTTCCTCCTTAGCCATGAATTCCTTCCAGTCATTCCTAGTAGCTTCCTCATCTAGGTGAAGGTCCGGGGAGAGATCTCCAAAAGCCATCCACTG
This sequence comes from Thuja plicata, assembly GCA_018584345.1. NCBI lineage: Eukaryota > Viridiplantae > Streptophyta > Pinopsida > Cupressales > Cupressaceae > Thuja > Thuja plicata. The sequence continues at coordinate 148,270 of MU228187.1, read as the reverse complement.
CTGGAGGACCTCAAGATTTCTGAAAAGGTTCTTTTTGGTTTTAAAAATGTCCCCAAAGTTTGTCTTGCTCAACCCTTTAACAACATTTCTGAAAATATCAAGTTTTTTAGCCACATGGAATATAGCGGTACCACTCACCGGGGTTGACAACCACTGCAAGACCTTCAAATGGAAATTAGGGTGGGAGGCCCACATGATCTCGTATCTGAAGGAGGCAAGGGTGGGATGTTGCATCTCCACCCATTTGAGAAAGAGAGGGCTGTGGTCTGAGGTGGTCCTTGCTAATATAGTCAAAGAGGAAGTTTGTCCCAGGTCTTAGGTCCTATTTGTTGCTCCTTCTTTCATATTTAAAAAAAACATGATTAGAATAGAAAGAAGTCATTAGATCCAATTGTAAAGTATCAAACCTAAGAATATGTTGAGAAGTCATGGTAGCCAACAATTTATTAATGCTAACATTTTTTTGAGAAGTCATGGTAGCTGATAATTTGGTAATGGTTTCACTACTATGTATAGAAATCATTTCATTTAGGCATAATAGATTAGAATTTTTTTTTGTTCTATCTTTTGTCTTTTTTGAATGCGAACAATAAGGAAAATAATAAAAAACCCTAGGAATGCAGTTTTGTATGAAGGGTTGATTCTACTTATTGTTGAACATTTGAAAACCCTCTCCTCCCCTTTTAAAGGTAAGAATAGATATTCCCACATTTCTTCGAGGGATGATGAAAAGATTGGTAATGAGGATTCTGATAACTATATCATTGAAGGTAATGATTGGAGTATTTTTGTTGATTCTGAACTTGCTTCCTTGGAATGAGAAGGAAAAATCCCTAAGCTTAGAAAGAAAAATGTAAAGAACAAGATAGCTTCCCCTATTCCAAAATCTACTGGTGGTTATTTGAGTGATTCATCCCAACAAGGTAGGTCCGATGAGTCTGCTTGCTATGGCTCATGAGGGAAGACCCTCTTTTTCTCATGACATGGCAAAAGATTCCCCACTTCTCAATTATGATTATGAGAGTTTGTAAGACCTTCTAGGTATTGCTTGTAATGTTGTTGTGGATTATTTAAAGACATGAACAAGTGGCTCTTTCATGAGATTAACCAAATCAGCATTAAATGACACTCCATTCAAATTAAAATTAATAACTTTTCAAATCAAGAGGCCTATTTGGGTGAAAATGAGGGCAAAATCTTGTCTCATCACATAAAGTAGTTAAGGATGTTGAGATCATGAGTAATGACTATGAGGAAAGAATTATGGGTTTAGAGACCAAGATGAAAAATATTAATGATAATCTCATTAGTTTGGTCTCCTTCAGTTAGAAGGTGTTTGAGATCAGTGTTGATAGCATCAATATTTTAGTGGAAAAGTATAATAATATGTATTAGGTGGTCAATGTGGAAGCTAATGATAAGGGGAAACAGATGCTTGCAAAGGATAGCAAAGGTCCAAGCACGTTTACATGCAAAATTATCAAGAGGTTTGCTATATATTCTACTCAAGACCTTTAGGATATTAAGAAATTAATCCTTAATGCTTCCTAGTTGGAAGTTGAAGCTATTGAGGCCTTAAAGAATTTGTATTAGTGTTGGTCTTTTGGTATAGTTTTCTAGGTTGTGCCTAGTTTTTGTTGATGGGTGGCTGACTACTTGTTTCCTGATTATTTGTTGTTGGCAACATGTTTCAAATAGGATTTTGGGTCCCTTCAAAACTTGTTTGATTCCTAATCAAAAATAATTTATTAATGCTTGTAACAAGTTTGAATCTTAGGTTTCAACCATTACAAGAATAAGAAACTTATGTGCCACAAGAAATCTCTATGTAGGGATTAGAATGTGTCATCGATTATATTTTATAAATAATTGAACATTAAAAAAAATAGTTGTATTATGGTTTACTTTGATTTTTAAATTTGTTAATAAATATGGTGAATAGGACATTCTAATACTTGCATAGACTTGATTCAAAGATTTTAAGAGCTTAAAATAATTAAGGTCTTATGAATAGGATCATAGTCAGTGTTGACCCCTTCATATATTGGAATAAAAAAAAGTCATTAGATTCAATCATAAAGTGTTAGTGTCATTTACATATTTGAACAGTCCTTAGCTAGAGTCATGATAGCCAAAAATTATCGTAAGGCTTTTCATTCTTATCACTTTGATTTTATGCTTGTGTTCTTTCAATTGGTACATTTTTCACCTCAGTCTTTTCCTCTTCTTCCATAGGTGACATGTTAGAGGAAGACATGATTTATTTCTTAATATGATGTATATATTTGATGTTTTTGAAAATATCTTGATGGGGCACAAAAGTATTGTGGAGATTTCACGTGGTTAATGTTTGTAATGATGTAATTCATTGATTGGCCCTTATAGAATATATACAAGTAGGATAATGCTAAGATTAAGTATTTTTTATTATGGTAAAAGCAGGTTTTGAAGCACCCCAAAACCCTTAACAACATATTAAAAAAGATATTCAAAATAATCCTTCAGCAAGAAATCTAACAACATAAAGCGCAAAAGGAACAACCAACAACCAGTAAAAATCTATCATATCGCCAGCACAAAGCAACAAAGAAAGAGGACCAGAATTAGGTTAGGTTCTTCAGAGTCTCCACAACTTCCTCTTCGAGCATATTCGTCTTCTGTATGAATTTCCTAAGATTAGCAACATCCTGGGGAAAAATAGAGGTCTTCCTCCTGATATTGGCCCTGGTCCTTATACTGGGACCTTCCTTCTCCTCGGTACCCGCATCCTTATCTATATTCAACATTAACCACACCCTTTCCCTAATAAAACCCTTCTAGCATAGTGACCAAGGTATCCATGTTTGAATAAACTAATTTCATGATTTTATGGTTCTTCTCCATGATCTTCTTCAGAGTTGACTCACATTTACCAATTTTTCCATTCAATTCCTCAATCTTCCTGTCATAATGCTTCTTAGCCGACTCAATGGCCTCCACATTTTTCTTAAGGCAGTCAGCCAACATATTCTTTTCAGTCTGCATCCAAAGAGCACAAGAAACTGAATCTTCTTTCCTTTCCCTTGAACCAAAGGGGGGGTTCACAATGGTAACCCCTTGAGCAGCCGTGTCAACCAACTTAGAATTCATGTCTTCAAATTTAGAGGAGAGGGATCTATACTTCAATTGCAGACTCTTGATTTCATGAAACACCCACCTCACAACTCTGAAAGAGTAGAGGGAGCTCACCTTAGTGGACTCCAGAACCCCAAAAAAACCTTTATCCTTCGCCTCAAGACCGTCCATACTCAAATCTACAGAGGAAGACATCTTAGGGTTAGCAGAGTGAGCTTCATGAGGGGAAAGACCAGAATTACTGGGGAGAGGGAGCGCTCCCTGCTCAATCGAGGAATCATAATCTACAAGCACAAGATTAACACCACTATCCTTCCCAACATCAATTGAAACATCATTCACCTAGGGGATTCAAATACTTATTAATGGGAGATTCCTTCTTCCTCTTCGACGGGGCACATTTAAAAATAGTAGAAGGAATATCAAAAACCAAACCCTTACCCTTATCCTTAGGATTTGAAATAGGAAATTTAGGCTTGTTCCTAGGGGAAGGGGGAGGATCATCCTCTGCATCAACATCAGTCATCCACCCATCCTCATCCTCACTAGCACTTCTCACAACACCACACTTCAGGCCAGTCGTATCGCTAGGAGGAGAAGGGGGGACCCTATCCCTAAGTTTCTCAAAAATAAGAAAGATTAGTCCTTGGTAGAGAACATAGAACTTACTACGGTTGGTCTTATGGTCAGCAATGCTAGCATTTAAAGAGGACATAAGGTAAAATGGAAAGGAAATGCGAATTTTATACCTAAAATAGCTAAGCATTACCAAATGACCATCGTAAACATGAGCGAACCTTCCATCTAGAGTAATTTATCATTATTGAATTCAATACCTCCCTTCAAATATCTTTGATTATATCAGTAGAAAAATAGGTTTTATTAACCTTCACAAGCATCTTCCTTTCTTGCTAAGATTTGGGGAATTACTTCACCACCTATTCTGAAAGTTTCTTGTCACGGTAAAACTTGATTCCCTCCATAGGTAATCCAGTGACCTCCGCTATCAATGCTAAATCCAACTTAACCAGAATACCAAAGAGGGAAATATTTCCGTTATCCCACCCTTCAACAAAAGAATTGGTGATTCTAGAATCGAAACCATGAAAACACTCAAGGAAAGGGGTAACCCCTCCCTTACTAAGTCTAAACCTTGAATGGTAGGGTCATTTCTCCACACATCACAACTAGTGAGCTCAATTCTTCTCCTTTTCCCCCCCATGGTAAACAACATCAGACCCAGAACAGTGCACTAGTTTGCAGAACTAAGCTTGAGATTGAAATGCAGCTTGCGGATAATGAAACAAATGGTATTTAAAAATACCCATAAAATGTGTGAATTGACAGAATGAGTAATGATGTCATTATAGTCCAAGCTCACACGACTCATCTTCATTATCCCACAATAAATGGAAGTCATTTCCAAATTAGCAGATGTAATGTCCCCGCCAGGGAACCCATAAGGAATCAGGTCTATAACCTAAAATTATAGCTAAAATTTTTTTATTTTTTTTTACATTCTAACATATCATCATTACCATTCAAAAATACATTCCTTAAGGTTCCCTTAATGAATTCAATTACCATTATTAAGTATTTCATCTTACTAACAAATTCTATTTCCATTACAAC
>MU228187.1:115651-136138 GCA_018584345.1 Thuja plicata | reverse complement strand
CGCTGCGACCATAAGAATATGAATATGACTTTCATCAAATAAAATCTAGGAAACGAACATAAGCACCAAGGCACAAAAGCCAAGGAGACCTAAACATTATTTCCAGCTTGATATAGTAAGAATTCACAAGTAAACAAACACAACAATAACAGTCAAGGAGATAGTTCTGACCTCCCCTTGGCGTACAAATAAACAAGATCAAGGGATGTGAGGATTTTCTTCCTTAATGTAGAAGCTCTTATCACATACACCCTGTTTATTTGACGTTGTCAGATCATCGAAACCACACCAACAAGCAGTAGATAAAGAAAATATCAAATGAAATTCATGAGAACAGACATCATACTAAGAAAGAGTCAATCATATCTCAACAAGTTTCAAGGCTTACAAATGTGTCTATGTTTAGGGTGTTGAAAAACACCATTGTGCTTGTGAGTGCAATGTGTTTGATTACTATCGAGAGATGTTTACGTCGCAAGATATCCGACGTGTGTTGAAAAAACACAGATGTGTCCAAAGAGAGTGTTGAGAAACACTGTTTGATTAAGGTGTTGAGAAACACCAGTTTGTGCCAATAGAGAGTTGTCCTTTGACAATATTACTAACTCAAGTGTAAACTGAAGAGTGATCAAAATGGGGAGCCATGCCCCCAAGTAACGAATGGATCAAAGCTGAACAAACAGATAGCGAAATGAAGGGAGAAATCTTAGTAATAGCGACAGTAGGCAGACTCAGTGAGAACCACTGGTGACTGTCGCAAGAGAGATTCTCAAGCCTAAAGATCGATAATGAGATCTAGGCATCAGCAGGTAGATGCAGTGAGAACCACTGGTGACTGATGCGAAGAGAGTCTCAAGAGGAGACAAAGTGCCACGAAGCATCAGCAGGCAGACGCAGTGAGAACCACTGGTGACCAATGCAAGAGGAGAAAGACTTGAAAAGATAAGACAATGCCCCCTAGACCAGGAACATGCCCTCGAGTATGACCATTTTCAATCCATGTGAGGTCGAGAAAAATCTTGAAGATGACGAAAAGAAAAAGCATGAGCACACTAAAGTAGGAAAGCAAACTAAAGCGGGAAAGCAAACTAAAGTAGGAAAGTAGAAAAGCAAATGTGAGAAGGCCAAGAGATGCTACGACAGACAAAGCATTGCGAAACAAGAGGTGCATGTTTACCAGGTTTTTATCATCTTGGCAGAAATTATATTTTTTCTACCATGACACCTATTTACCAGGTTTTCATCAATGGCACATTTTTCTTTTTTTCTCTTTTTTTTGTATTTTCATTTTTTTCAATTTTTTTGTTCTTTTTGTTCTTTTTGATTTTTTTGTATTTTTATTTTTTTCATTTTTTTTGGTATTATCAAGGCACCTGTTTACCAGGTTTTCACCAGGATAATAGATACATCAAAGCACCTATTTGCCAGGTTTTCACTAAGATGATCATTTTTTCAGGACATTTTACAATTTTTAGGATTTTCTCATAAATAAAGTATGTACATGAGCATGCAAAAGATATCTCAACTGTAGAATTTCTTCAGGTGAAGAGCATTGATGGGCTCTTTGAGTGGTTCACCTTCTGTAGTGGAGAGATGATAAGTGCCAGACCCAAATACTGCAGTAATAACATAAGGGCCAAGCCAGTTTGGCTCAAATTTCCCTTTATGAGTCCGCTGTTGCTGATTTTTAGGGTTCTCTCTCAGGACGAGATCACCCATTTGGAAGTCTCTTGGTATAACCTTCTTGTTATAGCTCTTGGATATCCTCTTTTGATATGCTCTGAGATGATCGAATGCCACCTTCCAATGTTCATCCAGTAATTCAAGCTCTTGAAGCCGAGATATTCTAATGTCGTCATCTGTAATGAGGCCCTTCAAAGAGACTCGCAAGGTAGGAATCTCAACCTCAATAGGAAATACTTCATCTGCACCATAGACTAAAGCAAAGGGCATGGCCCCTGTTGGCATTCTTATACTGGTGCGATAGGCCCATAAAGCTGGATTAATCTGGAGATGCCAATCTCATCCAGATTTGTATACCATACGATGTAGGATCTTGAGAATTGTTTTATTAGAAGCTTCGACCTGTCCATTACCATGAGGATAATAAATAGACGACCAGTGTTGAATAATCTTGAACTTAGTGCACAAATTTGTTAGATCTTTATTCTTGAATTGTCCCCCATTGTTAGTGATAATAGAGGAGGGTACACCATATCTACAGATAATGTAGTTTAGAATAAACATAGCTACAGATTTTCCGTCAGCTACACTAAGAGGTACTGCCTCAAGCTATTTAGTAAAATAATCTGTAGCAGTGATGATGTACTTATGTCCTCTCGAAGAAGAGGGATATATCTGACCCACTAAGTCAAAATCCCACTGTTGAAATGGCCAAAAGGTGATAAAGGGAATAAACTCCTTGGCTGGATCATGAATCAAATTACCATGGAGTTGACATTGTTTGCAAGACTTGGAAAACTGTGTAGCTTCCTTCTCCATATCCGGCCAATAATAATCATCTCTAATAAGTTTACGAGCTAGTGTCAGACCATTTGAGTGAGAACCAAAAATGCCTTCATGTACCTCTTCTAACGCACGTTTGGACTCATTAGGTTCTAGACACCTAAGGAGGGTACCGTCTAGACCCTGTCTATACAAGTCATTTTCTATGATGACGTACTGTGAAGCACTGCGGATTAGGTGAAGTTTTTTGTTTCTAGTATATGTGTTAGGAATAATTTGGTCATGGGGATATGAGTAGATGTGTTGGTAGCGCGATGAATCATGTCCAATTACTGAACAGACCATTCGGGAGTCAGGAGAGTCATAGGCAGGGTAGCATAACGTCTCCACTAGGAACTCGTGTCTGAAATCATTCTCCAACATTTGTAACATAGAGCCCAGAGTAGCCATAGCATCAACCGCTTTGTTATCCACCCTGGAAATTTGCTGAAAAGTGACATGTGCAAAGTATTTCTTAAGGCTGTCAACCGTCTTTTTATCTTTGGTCTAATAGATGTTGTTCACTTGATTGATAACCAGTTGTGAGTCTCCAAAGAATTTTAGTTCATCCACTCGCCATTCAATAGTGATCTTTAGTCCATTGATCAAAGCTTCATATTTAGCGGTGTTATTGGTACAAGGAAACATCATTTTGTATGCCTTTGGTAAGGAGTACCGTTGAGGTGTGATAAACAAAATTCCAGCTCCTGACCCCTGTTGGGTGAATGAACCATCAAAGAAAATTTTCCATGTCTGATGCGTGAGAAGCATAATGGACTCATCTAGGAATTCCATCTTTAATGGTTGATGATCTGTAAGAGGTGTTTCAACTAACTGATCCGCAATCGCCTATCCTTTGATAGCTTTTCTCTCAACATATTCAATATCAAACTCGCTAAGGAGCATGACCCATTTAGCTAGTCTACATGTGAGAGTAGATTTTTTGAGTAAGTATTTCAATGGATCAATATTTTCGATTAGCCTCATAGTGTGAGCCAAGATGTAGTGTCATAGCTTCTAGGAAGCAAACACTACTGCTAAGCAAGCCTTCTCAATTACAGAATAATTCATTTCGTAAGAGACCAATGTTCTGCTAATGTAGTAAATGGATCTTTCTTTATGATTTGGATCTTCTTGGGCCAAGAGAGCACCCAAGGATGTTTCTGTTGCTGAGATATATAAGATCAAAGGTTTCCCCTGAATAGGAGGCATCAGTATAGGCAGATTGGCTAGATATTGTTTAATCTGTTGAAATCCTTGTCCACATTCTTTGTCCCAGTCATAAGTCACACCTTTATGCAGATTTTTGGTCAAAGGTTGTGACTTGTCAGTTAATTGTGAGATGAAACACCTGATAGATTAGAGCCGACCTTGGAGACCTCAGATTTGTTTGATATTACGGGGTGCTGGCATTTCCATTATAGCTTGTACCTTTGTCAAATCCACCTCAATTCCTTTTGCAGAGATGATGTAGCCAAGTAATTTTCCTGAAGTGACCCCAAATGCACATTTCTTAGGGTTAAGGCGCAACTTGAATTTCTCCATACGATCTAGTATAGGACCTAGATTAGTGAGATGTGTCTTTCTATCCATACTTTTAGCAAGTGTGTCATCCACGTAGTCCTCCATTGTCCTATGCATCATATCATGAAATATTGTGGTAACAACTCTTTGATAAGTAGCCCCAACATTTTTTAAACCAAAGGGCATAACATTCCAACAAAATGTACCCCATGCACAAGTAAAAGCGGTTTTCTCTTGGTCTTCTGGCACAATTTTAATTTGATTATAGCCAAAGAAGCCATCCATTAGTGAATACATCTCATATCCCGCTGTCATATCCACGATCATGTCAATGTTAGGAAGTGGAAAATCATCTTTGGGACATGCCAAATTTAAATCTCTAAATTCTGTGCAGACCCTGATAGATTTGTCATGTTTAGTTACTCGGAATATATTAGAGATCCACTCTGCATAATCAATCGCTCGGATGAACCCAACTTTCAAAAGTTTTTCTAATTCTGCCTTAATCAATAAAGCTACATGCAGATGCATCTTTCTAAGTTTTTATTTGACAAGTTTCACACCTGGAGCTATTCATAAGTGATGCATAATGAGATCAAGATCCACATCTAGCATGTCAGAATACGTCCATGCAAAATTTATCTTTTTCTCCTGGAAGAATTCTATGAATTCCTTAAGTTCCTCTATAGATAATGACTTGGCCACATAAATAATGTGTGGATGCTCCTCTGTTCCCAGATTTACCGGCTGAGTTGGTTCAATTAACACTGATGAATGTTCCTGGAAGTGACTCGAAAGTGCATCAAGTATCTCATCCTCAGGTGCCTCAGAGAGGTTTTCACCTTCGGATACGTCTTTTCTTTTTACTTTTTTTGGCTTTGATACTGCCACAATGTGGTTTTCACCATTAGAGTGCCCATTTTTTCTTCTTTTAATTTTCTGACTAGATACTTGATGTCAGCCTCGGTCATGTTGACACTTTCTTCACTAGTGGAGGACGTTACAGGCTCAATAGTGTGAAGGTAGCAGGCTAGAGTGTAATCATTTTGGAATGTAAGGACTTCACTGGATGAAGAAGGGGAACTCCAGTCTATTAATTTAGGATGTTGGAGGGAAAGATATGTGATAGGTTCAAGTGCATTCACAGTATAGTCATCGAAAGCGTTAACTAGCAAGCTGAGAGCTAAACAGATCTCATCCAAAGGTGTGTTTGAATCCTTTTGATCCCTAATGACTGAAGTAGAAGACATATTAACACCTATAGACTCGGACCCATTAGACCTTTCACTAGACCCCTCACTTACATTGAGAAGTCTTTCATAAGATCCTTCTGACAAACTATCAAACTCATATTCATGAGAGTCTATATCCAAACTCTGACTTGGGTGCTTGCACCATGAAGGTTTTTGATTTCTTGCAATACTAGCTTGTTCTTGTGTCAACCACTCTTGAAATTCTGGTGGCATATACCGTTCACCTTGGAAGTTAGGATCTTGTAAGTCTTTCCATTGCTCAAAAGTTAGTGTCTCAAATGGAGTGGTTTGATCAGAATCACTATCAGTTTCAGCTGTACTGGTGCGTGGTACAAAATTATCTGGCTCAGCAAAGAATGCTGCCAGGTCTGGAGGGATGGGATAAGGAAAGCAATCCTCATCTAAGCTATCTTGTATGGTGTCGACTGCAGCTATGTCTTCAGGTTCTGGTGAAGGTTCTACTGTTGGCACAAATTTATTGATCCCTAGATGAAATGAGACCTTTTTGAAACCTAAACAAGTGGTGTCTTTTGTCTTTTGACCTATAGCTTGAATAGGTTCAAGTTACCCATTACCGTTCACCTCTATTGGGCCACTCCCTTTGTACCCAAAATGTTTCATAATCTTAAGACCTTCATTGTTGGGATTTAATTCATGAGCCGGAGTAGTCTATTCAGCTATGTTATTTCCCTTACAAAGCCAAGCCTTGATAGCTCTTTCCTCATCTTCATCTTCCAATGGTGTAGCAGACTGTACAAATGTACCATCATAAACTATCTCAGGAGTAGCGGAAGATTTATTGTGCTTAGAAGGTCTCCCATAAGAGCGAGGAGACAGGGGTAGAGCTATTAATGAAAAAATGGGTTCCATTTGATATCCCCCCATGCCTATGTCTATGATTTTCAGTGTCTGTTCCATGTCTTTGACCTTGGCATCACAGATTTCTGTGTATTCTCTATTAGTTGGAACAAGACTGTTAGCTGATTGAGTGAGAGCATTACAAGAACCCATACTAGTGGGAACTGTCACCTCTGCGCCTTGAAAAGAAAACTTGATATACTGATGGTATGTAGAAGGAACCGCCTGCATCTCGTGGATCCACGGTCTTCCTAGAAAAATATTATATGCAAGAGGAAGGTCTAGCACCTGACATGTGACGTTTCTTTCAACTGGGCCAACCCGAATGGGTAGCACAACTAGACCTTTAGATGTTCTCTCTTCCTCATCATAAGCCTTTATGGTAATTCTTTTGTGGGAATCTATGTGGTCTTCACCATAACCTAGCTGAGCAAGAAAGTGGGCAAAGCAAATATTAAGACCAGCATCGTTATCAATGAGGACGCGACAGACTAGCTATTTTCTGATCATGACTTCTATGTGTAGGGGAGCATTGTGCGGGTGACTAATTGAGTGATCATCTTCTTTAGAGAAGGATAAATAATGCGGTGAGGTCAAGTGACCCACCATGGATTGAAACTGATCCAGATTGATATCTTTGGGGACATTAGCTTTGGTGAGAGCTTTGTCCATAATCTGCCTATGAACAGGCAAGATTTTCAATAGCTCAAAAATAGTTATCTGAGCATTGGTCCTTTGAAGCTGGTCAAGAATGCTATAACCAGTAGTAGGAGGTGTAGGGACCACCTTCGTGGTCTTGTTGGTAGAACTAACAATACTCTTATCCGTAGTTTGTTTTGGCGCGGACGTAGCAGCAGGAGGGTTAGGACCCTTGATAGAGATTCTAGCGTTAGACCTAGTAACAACGTTCACACAATCTTGAGATATTTCAGATTCAAATAATCAAGACCCAGGGCCTCTCAAGACAAATGGGGTTCTGGGTTTAGAAGCATTCTCACTTCCCTTGCCAGTAAACATATTGCAATATTGCACTTCCACTGGTTCAATCATGTTGATCAGATTATCGTAAGTGGTATATGCGTAATTAAATTTGGCATTATTATTCTGAGCGTTGGAGGATTCACCTTTCTCATGATGAGGAAAGGGATCTTTGAATGCTTGATGATCTGAATTCTTGTTATGATTCTCCACAATGATAACTTGGTTATCGATCAAATCTTGGACTTTATGACGTAATTGGAGACAAGTAGCAGTCTTGTGACCTTTGTTTTGATGGTAGTCATAGTAAGCATTCTCATTCCACCAATGAGTTCATGGTTGCGGATCGTATAGAAATTTATCCAAAGGAGAAAGAATCTAATTTTGCACCAAAGTTTTGAAAACCACATCAAGTGGTTCTCCCAGAGAAATAAATTCACGCTTGGGTCGCGCTGCCCAAGGTTTGTTGCCAGAAAATTTAGAAGGCTATTGAGTGTTGGTTGCAGCATTTTTGACAACCTTGGTTGCTTGGATACCATAAGTGAGATTGAAGACCGGTTTTGAAGAAGTTGAAGTCACGTTATTGACCACCCCATCATTCACAACATCTCTATTTTTTTTGGAAAATTTCCCTTTGTCTTTGTTGGAAGATGAGGGATTTTGCTTGTTATCTTTACACAAGGTCAATTCACCTTTTTTAACCATGAATTCTTCTATTCTCACAGCTTTTTTTATCATACTATCAAAGTTAAGGGGACCTTGAAGTTGGACTTGATACCTGAAATAAGGGGTGAGATTATCCAAGAATATATCGATTTTCTCAAACTCGGGTATTTTGCGAGGGTACTTTGTGCAAAGTTGTCTCCATCTTTGGAGAAATGTCAAGAATGTTTCCCCTTGCATCTGCTTAAGGTTGCAAAGGTCCCTTATGTTGACAAGATGTTTAATATTGTGAGAATAATGTTGTATAAAGAGATTGGCAATCTCGTCAAAAGTCTTGATCCTAGTGGGTAGTCGCGAGAACCATTCCATAGCAGGGCCACCCAAACTTTGTGGAAAAAGATGCATCAAATATGTTTGATCATGTATAAACTCCATCGATAAGGCACCAAATTCTCTTAAATGATCTTGGGGATTCGTGGTACCCAGATACTTGTCGTATTTAGGAAGCTCTACACCTTTGGGAAAAGGTGGCATAACAATGCTCCTATCAAAAGGAAAAAAAAATATACTTTCCATTGTGAACTGTTGCGTAGGTTAGTCCTTATCTTTCATAAGTTGGCTGATTTGACCTTGCATGTCTTGAATTATTTTATGCAACTTGGAGGTTTCAGTTTCCTCTTCTTTAGCAACAAGCGTTTCCACTTGGAAGTTTGCGGGTAACTTGACCCCTTGTTTCGCTAAATCTAGAAAGTATTTTTCTTTGTCTTCCGCAAGGAGTATCTCCATCATTTTGATGAGAGCTTTATTAGAGTTTGCTGCATCTATGTCACTTTGAGTGATTGGCTCATCATCATTACCAAGAATTTCATAAATACTATAAGTCTGATCTTGACCTTGGTGGTGCTCTTCTTCTTGATGACCTTGTTCATGTTGGGATTGGTGATGACCTTGTGTGTAATCAAAAGGAGATGTCATGTTGTTAACATGAGATTGTTCCGTGCGCACTCATTCAGTATGAGTATGAGTATAACGTTTAGGACTCGTAGCCAATGTGCTCTCCGGCGAATCAAAAGGATTGAAGTGTTGGAAAGGATCACCAAGGCAATGAGTATCGTTAATAGGATCAACCCAAACAGATGATTTTTTGAAGCCTAGTTGATCTGAAAGAAATGGATTATGCTGATCTTGAAACAAAGGATTAGAACAAAACTAAAGCACTGTTTTTTAATTAGGACTCAGATCTATACTGAATGGGGAAGAGGAACAGAAGGATCCCTCTTGATTATCAACTTGAATAACAGGTTCAGAATGACCTTTTCCTTGATTGCGAGGTTTACTTCTACCTACTCCAGAACCGTGTATGGGAAAAATATTACCGCTCCTAGTCATAACAGGCATAGATGAAGCTGATACGAGAGGAAACTTAAGATCTCACTCAGAACTCTGTCTCTAGAGGTATCAAAAAAAAGAGGTAATAGGCTAGAACAACCAAGGTGTGAGATGCACCCGAAACGAATCGTCGGAGGTATGGCTAGAACAACCAAGATATGACTATCATGTCGCAAGGTACAAAAAACACAAGAAGACAGGACGGAGACAAAGAGACCAGACAGGTTTGAGTATGAATCAGTCAGTTTGCAACTTGAAAGAACTAGTTTCAGACTGCAGACAACGAAGGAAATAAGCAATCAAACCCCAGACAAAAGGCAGATCAGGCAGATAGACAAACTCAGTTTTCAAGATAAAAACCAGATTTCGAGACATAGTGAGAACTATTCTCTAACAAGATTTCTAGGTTTAGGATAGTTTAAAGATAATACATATCAGCAATCTACGTTTCAAGGTGACAAGCATCGTTTACAAAAATGAAGTTTGAATCAGGTAGTAGTGACACGAACAATAGTCATAAACAATTCCACCAAGGACAAAGCAACTTGGCAGAATTATGGGAGTCTTTGTTTGATGATGATACAGACAGTTTAAGACTCAAAAATAGACACTCAGTTATCCCTACAAAGAAAATTGGTTGAGAAGACAAAATCTGTGCCCCGCTGTCTTATGCGTATGTGTGCACCTCAAACAGCAGTGTCACCCTCAAAAGAGCGCCCATGTTTTTGGTGTTTCCAAGGACTAAGTATATATGTTCGAAGGTTACCCTTAAATAGGGGCCAACGTCATATACCACTTCAAACATCCAGTGCATACCTATGTCGAGAATCTAGGGGAGAGATTCTTCTCTCTCCCTGTGCACAGATTATGTCTCCTTTCAGAGGTGAACCGGGTAGGCATCTAACTAAGAGAGTGTTTAATAGGCTTCCATTCACAATAATCGCTAGTGCCTTTGATACAGAGCTGGGGCCTCGCAGCCACACCAACACTTGTAAGTCACACACCCTTGCAAGCAAGGCTGGGAGCGGCGCCGCTCAGTATGACAAACAAGGCTTTCTCATGATGATAGTCGAAATCAATGAGAAAGAAGTTACCATGGCTTTGGAGTCTTTGGACTCAACAAAGAAAACTTTATTAGAGTGAGGTGGAATCACCGGCGACAGGTGTGTACTCACTTGGGTCGTTCCCAGAGGTTCAACTTCCGGCAGGCCCTCTAAAGGTGACACAACTTGGTTTGGATTCAAGGGTTTGATTTTCTGATTCTCTCAATGAGAGAAGAGCATACTTCTCTACCTTTTCACCTCACCCAAACACATCAAGCATATTCATCACCGAGATAGTTTCACTCCACCAAATCCACAAGCCTTTGGGTTTCTGATTCTCTCAAAGAGAGAAGAGCATAATCCCCTAACAAGTAGAAGTGCTAAAGATTCGCTATCTTGCTTTGCTTCCCCAAGTATTTGTCATGCTAGCAACATCTGGGTCTCGGTTTCATCCATGGGCATCACTTCCATGTAATGAAGAGCCTATTCCCCTACTTTGCTATCGGGATCCTTACGAAATTTTAACAAAGCCCTATTTAAACTATAGGAATGAAAAACGGTAAACAAACATGACGTTTTTGATTATGCCTTTGACTCTCATCCTGCAAGTAAACTGTTAGAAAGTTTTTGATCTTTGATAAGTGAACTTGCAAACCACTATTATGCTGCAGCAGAAATCAGAAACAGAAAAATCACAGCAGAAAATAGATGTCAGAAAAGAAAAACAGCAGATTACAAATTCTGAAATTTAATTATCTGTCTGATAAAGTTCGCGCGAGCAAGTGCTTTGTTGCGCACGAGAAAGTGCTTCAATGCGCGTGAGCTTTCTATTTCTTCGCGCGATAGAGTGCTACAGAGACCAAAAATTTGCGTGGCTCGAGGAAAAACTTCACGCGAGACTTCATACCAGTGCTGTACGGACGTACGACAAAGTTCCCAAAACATTGTCAAAAGGTTTTAAAATGAGGCCAGAAATCATTTTTTCTGCCCCACAGTGGGCGCCAAAATGTGTGTGCTTGAATGTGACCTCTAAATCAGGCACAAACTCAACATAGTCTTTACTCAATTGTTTAATTCACAAAGACAAACATGAATTGTTTATCCTGCAAATTCAATTGAAACGACTTGTTGCCTCCTAATCAGTTGGGGATGTTGAATTTACTCTCAGAACGAGAGCCAACAACCTGACCATTGCTAACATGGAGGATTTCTAAAGCATGAGAGAAGATGTAATTGCCATTAATTCATGAAATGAGATGCAATTAATCTATGAAATGAGATTGATCTTAATCTAGAAATGAATTGCAATTAATCTATGGAATCAAATGCAACTAATCTAGAATTGAAATTGCAACTACTCTATGGAATGAAATTGCAATTAGTCTAAGAAATGAAATACTCTTAATCTAGAATTCAAATGCTCTTAATCTAGAATTGAAATTGCATTTAAACTAGAAAGCTTGAGAAATGAAATTGAGATGTTAGATATGTAAATGGATTGCAAATGAAATCAACATATAATTACTAATCTAAATTGAAATTAATCTAATTATGCAATTAAGCTCAAAAGCATGAAAATAAGCAATGTAAATTTCACTATAGATTTGATGCTCTCAAAAATTATCCTCCTAAATGAAGAAAATGAGGTCCAATTTAAAGAAAACTATGGAAAGAGGGTGAAGAGTTTCTTGAAAAGAAACGGTTGCCTCTTCATTCTCATTTGAGACAAAATTCAAGAATTATTTAATTAAAAGGATGGATTATTGCCACATGAGTGACCTTTCACATGGAATTATGGAATTCCCTTTTGAGGATAATTTATCCAATCAATTAAATAACTCTTCAATTCCTTTTATGTATATTAGCTAAAGGGGGTGGAATTAATTTAATTAAAGCACTTAGGACTTTAGAATTAAATCAATTAATCATAGGGATTTTTAGCTAATAAACCCTAGGAATTTAGGAATTAAATATAATGTCAGATTTATGCAAATTTGGGTTTTCTGCATTTGAAACTTAGTCAATTAAAGTCAATTAGGAGAAGAATTTGCGTAGTACAATAGGACTTCGATGATGAGAAAATGCACCAAAATTGATTGGATTATAAGGTGTCAATTTTGGGGTGTTACACCTATAATCCACCACCCTTCGACTAAATCTTTGTGTATAGACATCCTTGAAAGGGCCCAAAGCTTGCATCTCAGGGGGAGGAGCATAAAAGATCCAACGATCTTCCGAAAACTAGACCATTTCACCATTCCCAATCTTCCATTTAGCCTTGTTGGCCATAATATCTTAACTTTGAGTAAGTTGTTCCATATATAGGATACTTGAGTGATATCAGGTGAATGAAGGAAAGTACTAAGGGAGTCCACAACAAATAAATACTTATTTTTCCATATTGTATTCCATTCTCTAATGTCACCATATATTCTCCAAATCTGTTGAGCAAGAAGAGAATTATTAAAGGTTTTAATACTTTTGATAGCAGGCCCTCCCAAAGATTTAGTATTACCGATGTTGTCCCAGCCAAAGAGGGAGACATTTCCTATCTTAAACACAAGACTAAAGGAACCATTTGTGAATTCTCTCAATGGTCTCTGCAAACATAGAAGGAATCTTAAAGATGCTAAGGATATATAAACTGGGAGATTTTGAAGGGAGGCTTTGAGGAACTGGACTTTCTCACCTTGGCTTAATAAAGATCCCTTCCAGCTAGCCAAATTTCTATTAAATCTATCTATAAGAGAGTTTCAAAAATAGTTAGGTGACTTGGAACCAAGGGGAAGGCCAAGATAGGAGGAGGGGAATAAGGTGATCTCACACCCAAGAATGTTGTTAATTTTCCATTTTCTTTCTACCAGAGTATTAATGAAGAAAAGAGAACTCTTCTGCCAATTGATGAGCTTCCCTGAAGCCTAATCATAGGAGTTCAAGGTGATTTTTAGAAGTCTAGCCTCTCTGATAGAAGAATACCCAAAAGAATAGTGTCATCAACAAATTTTTGATGAGAGCAAACCAAATTGGAAGAGAAATGTTGAAGGCCCTAGAAAGAACCTTCAGAGACCAACTTCTAAAAATATCTCCCAAGGGACTCCGCCATGATGGTAAAGAGGATAGGAAAAATATGATTTTCCTTCCTGAGGCCCATGGAGGAAGAAAAAAAGTGAGAGGCGATCCATTGACAATAACAGAGAAGGAATCTAGAGAAGGGATCAGTAGAGATCAGCTGCCAAATCAATCTGAGGGCTCTGTCACTAAAGCCAAAGACCCTTAAAATTTTAACAAGAGAGCCCCAATCAACTCTGTCATAAGCCTTGGAGAGGTCTAATTTCATCAAGAAGCCCTCTTTATCAGAAAAATAAATTCTCATTTTTGGTTCTCTTAAAATTATAAGATTAGGTATTGTACACCCTGTATACCATTCATAGATTTGATTAGATAAGTAAATTCTAATTTTTGGTGTTTCAAATAAGACATTTTTTGGGCTACTTCTAAATTTCTATGTAACATTGAGTGAAATAATTTATGTGGGTTGCACATGGGAAAAGTATTTTATTTTTGTAATAAAAAAATAAATATGGAGTCAATAGTTTTGTGGAATCATGGTTTTGAGGGAAATGGTGTTAATTTAGGTCACTTGCTTATATTTGTGTGAGATTGTCTATAGAAGTAAGCACATCTTTAGTGATTTATGGCTAAATTGTTTGGGTTTTGGTTTTGTTGTCAATATATCGAGTCTTTGTTTTGAGGAGTGTATATGTGAAGCTTGACATGAGAGGTGTTTATACATGCTTGGACATGGAGGATGCATTGGGAAGGCTTAGTGCTCTAGAGGTTTTCATGGAGGCTTCATAAGTGTAATCTAATATTTGATTTCTTAAAATAATTCATTGAGAATGTATATTCTTGGAGTCTTATTTTTCCCGTCTACAAGAACTTTCCTAGGGTATATCTTGTGACATGTTTTTTATATTTAAATGTGGTTTTTCTATATTCTTGTATTCATTCTTTTCTCTTGTGGGGTTATGTAGGAAATGGATCGATCATTGTGGTTGAATTTTATAGCATCCGTGTTTTAGGAAAATCTCAATGTCAAATGTTGATCTCACATCCTTATATGTATCACCTAAAATTATAAAACTTAAATTTGAAATTTGGCTAACTCATACCCTTTTACACATGCCATGAGCTAACTGAACACATTTTTTGTGCAATTTATTGCTCCACTTTTTTAGTTATGGAATTCAACTACATTCATTTATTATTTGATTACATCATCTCACATCTAATAACCATTTAGAAAAATCCGATATACATTAGAGAGAAGTATAATTCTAGGGGCACTTCAATTGGAGAAGTAAAATGAATCTAAATCTCCATAATCATTCTAGAGCATATGCATACTTAAATATTATTTAACTCATTTATTTCCACAATCATAACATTAATTATTTTTAGGGTGTTGACCTAAAAGAACTTGGCCCTAGTGATATGAAAATCTTCCTAAGATGTTTTTGGAAACTAGTAATCCCTTAGAATCAATGAAACAAAGTTTCAGGTGATACATTTCACATTTATCTTGTACCATCATTCCCATTCCTCAAAACTTCAAGTCATACTTGGATGAATGATTAGATCCACAACACTTGGGGCTAATTATGCATGTGGTAGATCAATCCACCAAATCGTGAGCAACCTAGTCGAAATTGCAATTCAAAATTGATGACCAAGTTAATGGGTCGTTGATCTATTGGAGAATTTTAATGGTTTGAATGGACCCAACAAAGATCAAGTCTTGTTGAGCACAAGGCCTAACACCATAAGAGATGAGACTAATATCAGACCCTAGGTGGATTTGATATAAAATATATCTTTTATTCCTTATCCCTCGATTTCAAGGGATTTTATCCTTTAAGGATAATGCTCTCATCCCACCCCCCCCAAACAAAAATGTAAATATCAAAACAACATACAAGTATCCTTTGACCATCAAAATCAACCAAGTATATTTATTTGTGTTATTTTTAGATGTGAGAGTTCCATTCTATTATCTGGATCCTAAATTGTATTTAGTTTGATTGATTGCCTTATTTATAAAAGATTTTTTTGTAAATTAGTATATTTATTTCTTTATTATAATATATTTATATAGATTGTGATTATTATATTAAAACCTATATTTGCTAAACTTGTAAACCACAAGTTAAGGGAAGTTAAAAGCTGTAAAAAAACAAATGAAAAAATGTTAATTTTTAGATTGTCAAATTTTGAAATAAAATTAAATTATGAGTAAATACTTATGCATAGAATTATGAACAAGATATAGATAGGTAAGTAGGGGATATTTTCCATTGCAAGTCAAGTTATGATATTGCTATTAGGATTCAAGTGTGTAGTTTTGGAGTTAAACTCATTGACCCACGTTTCATGAGTAGTGGTTCACAAGAACCCATCTCCCATGCGAATGAATGATATACTTAGTACTCATTGCATCTAGATGATGTTCAAAAGAAGCAAAACATTATACCTTTTTAGCTACCAAACTTATCAGATTCTTATATCAACATGAAATACGATATTTACACAATCTGTTTTAGTGATCGAAATATACTCTGAAATTTTTTAATCTGATTGCTATGCTTGTATGGTTTCACTTAATACGAGATTTGTTTTAAGCTTTTACAATGTGAAAATATGACCTTATCCACACACTTTAAAACAAAACAATGACCAACTTAATGAAGAAGAAGATTTTAACCCCACAACACTAAACATAGCCTATGAAACAACCCACCCAATTCAACAGCACTAAATTCTACCATAAATGAGAAGACCGGCTCTTCGTTACTTATTTCAGTCGGTGCTCATATGGGTACATTACTCGAACTCTGCTTTTTGTCAGTTCATATTTTGACTTTTTAATGTGATAAGTTGATTATTTAGCATTTTAAGTGTGAACACAGTATAAGCTATCATTGAAAAAAATTCTGAACATGTAGTCTTAATGAAAGCCAAACGACTGTAACCAAATCAGTCTTTTATGTATATGTTCTTCAGAATTATTTATCATAAAAAAGTGCTCGTAAAAGCCTCTGAGTTTTTAAAGCCGGTCTCTTGCTAAACAAGTGTAAGTCTCTGATCGGCCCCATTTGAATTTGGATATTGCCATACAAGTTTTTCCTTTTTAACAATTATTTAATAGTGTGATATTGCTTAGCTTTAATAGTGTGATATTCTATTATCATAGCAAGAAGAGAACGTTATGATAAAACTTGATCAAATTCTTGTTATGCAGAGAGAAGAGATGACACAAAGAGGATTAAGATTGGCATTTTATATCTTAGTAGTGTTGGTGGCAGTTATGGTGAATGGAGATCCAACATGCAGTCCAGCTGGCAACTTCTGGTGTAACAGTGGGAGGTGTTGCAGTATTTATAACTGGTGTGGAAGTACATCTGATTATTGTGCATCTGGCAACTGCCTTGCCCAGTGCTGGCCTAATGCAGTGGCACTTAATCAGTCCAGTTTGAATGTATCCCAAAAGAACCTTACCTCTTCATCTCCATAGCAACCCATGACTTCTATTTTACTTTAGAAATAGGAATAATAGTTTATCATATGAGAAGAAGCTTGATCATCATGCGGTTGCAGTTATGTGTTATATTCTACAGACAGTTTTCTCTTCTTTACGCACTCAATATGGTTTTACATGAGAACTTATATTTGTCTCGAATGCAACACAATATCAGTTTCACTGTGTTTTTTTTTCCTATTTTCAAAGAAATTGATAGTGCAGTATGGTGTCCCCTGTTTTTAAAGTTATAACCCTAAAACTGTCAATGTGCATAACCTGTTTTGATATGTGTGCTTCTCTGGCTCCTTGTGCTCTCTCCAGCATCATCGATCCACGATCCCAGACTTCCTCTTTTTGGGTTGTCACAGCCTTTTTTTTGTTGTTGTTGTTGTTATTGCTGCTGTTGTTGTTGTGTATGGTGGTTCATTTTTCCCACCCAATTATTGCTTTAGATACTACTGTCAGCACAGTAAGCGACTATATCCATGATGAGATCCCTCTCCACCATCAGTACATGCTTTTGGTTTGATGGTCAAATCTTCATGGTATTAGAACGAAGGTCATCGGTTCAAGTCCCTCAAGCCCTAGACCCTTTGTCCACATAAGTTTGGTTTATCAATATGGTATGTAGTGGGTGCAAATCCCACATGGTAAAGGGTTGTATCCGGCTCTATCGTGTGGGGGGTGTTGGCATAGCGACTATATCCACGATGAGATCCCTCTCCACCACCAATACGTGCTACACTACTTTGATAGTTGTTCACTGAAAGATAAAAGGTCACATCCCTTCGACTAAAAAAGTTCAAAATATTTTGTTGGATCCATTCCTTGATCTTAACTCTGATCTACATTAGGTTGGTTTATCAACATGGTATGTAGTGGGTGCAAATCCCACATGGTAAAGGGTTGTATCCGACTCTACCGTGTGGGGTGGGTGTTGGCGTAGTGACTATATCCATGATGAGATCCCTCTCCTCCACCAGTATGTGCTTTTGGTGTGATGGTCAAATCTATCGCACAGACCACCTTGTCTTTCTGGAGGACACTACTTTGATAGTTGTTCACTGAAAGAAAAAAGGTCATATCCCTTCGACTAAAAAAACTCGAAATATTTTGTTGGATCCATTCCTTGATCTGAACTCTGATCTACATTAGGTTGGTTTTAGAGCTGTTGGAATTTCGTTTTGCTTTAGTTACTTTGTAATAATTTTATTAATATTAAAAATTCTTTCAGATTAAATTGTGCATATTTTTTAATGGACATTTCGGATCACACAGTGATCTATCATCAGAAAAAAAAGGAGTGAAATGATTCGATTGCAAAGATATTCTTATAAAGTGACAGAGAAGTAAGAAACAAAAAATAAATTTATTTTCTGTTTCTTAATTCTCTCTCACTTTATAATTTATTTTCTATTTTCTGTTTATTACTTCTCTCTTACTTTATAAGAATATCTCTCCAACCCAATCATTTCACTTCTTTTCTTCTTTAGGATGGATCACTTTGTAATCCAAAACATCGATTAAAAAAGATACAATTTAATCCAAAAGAATTCTCAATATTATTCATAAACTGTGGGAAACTCATTCCATCTAGTAATTTTTTTGTTTGGTCTTGTTGTTTACTTCATTCAGATCTGTCCTCAGTTTAGAATATTTGATTAGCAACACCAAAGATTTGATTCATATTTGATTGTTTTTTAGTTGGCTATGGTTACCCTGACTTACTATTTTTTTTTACGACTGGCTCTATTCCTGTGCTAATTCTAGACAGTTTTGTCAAGTCTGTAATAATTTGAGACCCTTCCCCTCTTATTTTTATGAAAAAGATAAGCATACAAGCATATAAAGCAAGCCTTAATAAAATAAATTCTTCAATAATAAACTTTAATGAGATATCTTATTAAATCACAATTTCTTTTAAGAATTACACAATCTAATCTGAAAAAAGTTATTTAAATATTGATACTTACCATACTAAATTCCGAAATAGGGCTCATGTCATTTTAAAAAATTATTATAATTTTTATATATAAATGATCATAAAGGAAATGGAGGGAACTGATTAGAAAATCTCTCATATTGAATTTTATTTTTCCTAATTGAAATCTCATATTGAAATTTATTGAAGAGTTGGTTTGAATGACAATTGAGCTGTCCATTCTTCATTTAATACTGCAGAAGCATACGCCTGTCACCCTTTCTTCCAAATATAAATGACATTAAAGCATGTCATAGCCACATTTATCGGTCTTGTACTATTCCCTGAAAGTACATTTGACCAAAACTCCTATCATTTCAACAGTAATTAGGATATAAGATATCAGATGTCTATAATCTATAGTTTAAAATTGATATTGTAATCATGTTATTATTATTATTATTTTTATCATTGGTCTATCATTAGAATGCAAATGAGTGTCTAAAAATCATTTCCATATAAAACAAGACTAGAATTACATTTCAATAAATTTTGTACAAAATCAATCTATTTAAAACCCTTTTTTCACTCATCCTTGCATTTGCTTTGTGCTGGTGTTATGAGATCTTCAAATGCTTCTTTAACATATTTTGTTGTTGCTGCCCTTAATTTGATGCCTATCATGAAACACATAATTATAAATTAATGTCTATAGTTTATAATTGATATTGCTTCTAGATTTGATCATGTTAAGTTTTTTCATTAATGTTTCAGATCACACTATGATCCATCATAGAATGCAAATGAGTGCGAGAAAATCTTTTCCATATAAGACAAGGCTAGAGTTACATTTAATAATTTCGATAGAATAGATATGTTTCAAAATGAAGCATGAGTAATTATTGACAAAATCAATCTATTTTAAACCATTTTTCACTCTTCCTTGCATTTGCTTTGAACTAGTGTTATGAGATCTTCAAATGCTTCTTTAACATCTTTTGTTGTTGTTGCCCTTAATCTCGGGTTGTCTATCATGAAATAGATAATTATAAATTATGATCCATAGTTTAAATTGATATTGCTCTTGGATTTGACCATGTTAAGTTTTTTTTTATTAATGTTTGGGATCACACTCTGTGATCCATCATTAGAATGCAAATGAGTGCCATAAAATCTTTTCCATATAAGACAAGGCTAGAATTACATTTCAATACATTTGATGGAATAGATTGTTAGAAGTGGAAATACTATGGGGGAGGGTGAATCAGAGTACGACACAACTTTAACAAATTTGAATTTAAAGAACAACCTTATGAACTTATGCTGGAAGGGGGTAAAAGTATAATAGTGTGTCGTAGTAGAGGACATTCTAGGAGGGTCCAGCCGGACCCGCATGGTGCCTATTGGGCGCGGGGGTCTGGCCGGAAGGGGTCCGGCCGGACCCCCAAAAGTTTATATAAGAAAAAAAAGGGGCCCGCGCGAGTCATTGTCATTTAGCGGCTATAGGCTTGTGAGGAGAGCTAGAGGGGTATTCCGGCCGGAAGGGGTAAGTACCTTTTTAATTTTTTAATTTTAATGTTTTAAAATGTTTTTTTTAGTTTTTTTTTTAATTTAGTATTAAATAATTGTTTTTTAATTAAAAATCTCTATTTAATAGTTATTTTTTGTTTAATTAATAGAAAATAGTTGTAATTTAAAAGAAATATTTTAATTTAATAGTTATTTTTGTTTATTTAGTATTATTTTTTTAATCGTAGAAATAAAATAATATGATTT
>MU228187.1:97397-108144 GCA_018584345.1 Thuja plicata | reverse complement strand
CATTTAAGAACACGCTCATTCGAAAAATATTAAAAATAACAAATCATGTCAGAAAAATTAAAACTTTATATTTAACACTAGAGGAGAGAGTCCTCTTCAAGAATATGTATTTTTTTTTACTGGTGTATATTTGATAGGGAAAATTGAACACGAACTAAAAACTGTTGATTTCAGGTAACACCGACTTTGGATAGTTATAACAGACAAAATATATAACGAAATTCAATCTTTATTTTTTTATGCATTAGCTATACATGTCATCTAAAACATATTATGGAATCGGAGGAAAAAAATATTATTTGCATATAGTTTTTTAACGCGGACTAGACCCTAGATTTTTAGCATATTTTAGGAATAAAAAAATGGACTTCAAAAATTAAAAAACTATGTCAATTTTTAAAAAAAAATTATAAGCCTAAACTTCATCAAATTTTACACATTTCATTAGTTTACATCATCTTCAAATTCTAAACACAAATGCCACTTTTATGTTGTTAAAGTTTAAAAATTTGAATGTTGTTGTCCTTTTCCTTTATAAAAGTGTGACATAGGTTTGTACTTTTATCCAAGGATGAATGCAAAATTGACAAAATGATAATGCAAGACAAATTTTAACAAAGCCTTATTAAATAATCATCCAATAAATTGTGAATGATATCATGTATGTGTAACCACCCTAATTTGGTCTACTCTAACTAGAGACCCTATTTTCCCTAAGTGTGATCATACCCCTAATTA
Source organism: Thuja plicata (assembly GCA_018584345.1). Classification (NCBI taxonomy): domain Eukaryota; kingdom Viridiplantae; phylum Streptophyta; class Pinopsida; order Cupressales; family Cupressaceae; genus Thuja; species Thuja plicata. Next base: position 107,406 of record MU228187.1, on the reverse strand, counting down.
TGTCAATCCAACTATTCAATTATTGACATAATTCATCAAAATTAATTTAATCTCCTAAAATCAAAGTGATTTCATCACTAACTCACATTAATTACATTGGCCTATTTAAATCAAATCAACACAATTAAATCCATGGCTAAAGTAATTAATTAAAAGGAATTAAATAAAGTCTCTAATTACAACTCATCACTTGCATATGGAAAGTCAATCCATGAACCAGTGAGATTTCACTCACATGGATCACCAAAGATTCAATCTCCACCTCTACTCATAAATCAATTTCAACCACTGATTCCTCAAATTCTTCTATAAAATGATTGAATTTTGAGCTCAATTGGCCCCATTTTCTTAGAATTTCAATTACACTCTTATGCTGCTCTAATTTCTAGAATTCTAAATGCACTCTTATGCTGTCCATTTTAGTTCATAACTCACATAGCTAATTAAATAATCTTCATTTGTGTTCTAAAATGAACCTTTGCATGATAATTCGTTTCATTTTCTCATTGAATCTTCCATTCTAGGATTGATTATGTCACTGATTTATGCATAATATGAGGAAAATTATAGCTTAAATCACACTCTTCTTAGATAGGAAGCAATATTTCAACATTGATGGTTTCCTTACGCTTTTTCTTCAATTTTCATAGTTCTAACCATTAATATAATGACATATTGAAGTGTTTTGTTGCATCTTGCAGGTACAATATTCACACACATAGTATGCTTTGCAAATGCAATCTGAAATAGATAGTTTCAACCCAAGACTTTTTGCTGAAATGAGAATTACAACAATATCACTTCAATTTTTAAAACTACACATGTAAATGGATAACAAACTGCAAAAGTATAAGAGCAACATAATGTAACTATGCAAAACAAGATTGATATGATACCACACATACATAACACACGAAATTACCGAGTGGAAAACCCATGGGGTAGAAAAACCCCTCCAAACTAGTAACTTTTATTATTTTAAAGAGCATGAAATCATTACATTCCCTTTAGCAGCACCAACTGCAAGGAGCACCAACCCCTAGTGAAGCACCTACTCCACACTCCAATGATACAATAAAACCCGTGACAAACTTAAAACTGTACAATTTTTTATGTAGTTATAAGTTTCCCAAAGAAAATTGATTTGAAACAATATTCAATAATACTCTCAACACTGTTGTTAGATATCTTCACTTTTTACACTGTTGTTCATTCTTTTCAGTTTTGTTCTGTGTTTCAAAAATCACACCATTTAACTTTTACAATCTCCCCTTTATACTTATCAATATACACACAATATTTTTTAACACATGGCGCATACATTGGTAAATATAAAAGATGATTATTAAAAATTGATACAAACAGCTTGTTAACTAAAAATTGTTTGTACAATAACCCTATTGTCTTCCGTGTGTATCCTCGAGTTAGGATAACAAACCTTGAGTTAGGGTTATGAAATATATTTCTCAATAATCATGAACCCTCATAGGGTAAAAAATCTATCACCGTAGAACAGGTCTAAACCATCTGATAAAACCCAAGTAAGGATTTGTTTTAAAAAACTTCAAACCCATAAATAAACCAGCTTCATATTTAGTTATCATTGACAATATTTTTAAAAGAGATTAATACTAACTAACCAATCTCCCCGTGACAAAAGAAACTACCATTTGAATGAAGTAGTAGAATCATTCATTTTTAATCCCATTTTGTTAAAACAAATCTTCAATAAAAATGTGAAAGAATGATGATTCGATGCTACCTGTTGGTTTGAAAAAAAACAATGAAAGACCTATCAATGAACTTCACCAGATCTACAAACAATATCCCTCCATTTCTGCTAAGAAGGCCAGCACAACATTAACTGAGACTAGACGAATGCCATAAAAGATATCCAAGAGCTGAATCAAGATTAAATTGTCTCAAAGAACTGATCAAGATGATTCATGGCGACAGTTTTAGCTTAGGTTTTAGAAGAGGAAGAATATTTTCATTTTGATATTCAAAAATCTCACCCAAATCAAAATGAATAAACTTTGGCATCCAAAGAAATCATATCCATGTGAGATTCACATCATAATACAATTTGCCAATTATATGGACATCACTTTCAAACATAAAACTACTTTATAGAGCATTAAGCATTTGTGACTAAATCACAAAACAAAATGCTTTTTAAACATTATTAAAATAATATGTTAATGACTTTGTCTATATCCGTAATTCACCCCAATAACCAAATAATAATATATCTACCACCTCTGCCACATCACCAAAACTTCATGACGATACCAAATCACACTGTCATCAGACCAAGTCAAACTGCCACGTTGCACAAACACCTCAATCTTGTCATCAAGGACAAATTATAGGAGATCAACGTAGATATGTTTCAAAATGAAGCATTGTCAATTCTTTACAAAATCAATCTATTTTAAATCCTTTTTCACTATTCCTTGCATTTTATTTGCGCTGGTGTTATGAGTAAAAATGGTTAAATTTTAGTTTTGATTTAATAAGTAATATGGAATGAGATTCTACTTTATAGAATTTAAATATTTTTTAAAGGGTATTTATAATTGTTCTAGTACAATTGTACTTAGAAAATAGGGTTTTATCCAATGAAAGATGGTATCATGTAGTGTTATGACGATATTTAAATGGACTAGATCGATGTATATGAATGTGATGAATTACCTCAATATGATCATAGCTGATATCAATTCGAGTTTCTAAAACATAATTTTGAACACATTAACTAAATCACAAAAAATGAAAAGGAAAGGCCTTCTATTAAAGACATTAACAATTTTGAATTTAAAGAATAACCTTATGAACTTATGTTGGAAGGATGAATGCAAAATTGAAGAATGATAATTCAAGACATATTTTAACAAAGCCTTATTAAATAATCATCCAATAGATTGTGAATGATATCATGTATGCTTTGCAAATGTAATCTGAAATAGATAGTTTCAACACAAGACTTTTTGTAGAAATGGGAATCACAACAATATCACTTCAATTTTTAAAACTACACATGTAAATGGATAAAAAACTATAAAAGTATAAGAGCAACATACTGTAACTATGCAAGACAAGATTGATATGATACCACACATACACGACACAAGAAATTACCAAGTGGAAAACCCTCATGGGGTAGAAAAACCACTCCAAACCTGTAACTTTTATTATCTCAAAGAGCACGAACTCATTACATTCACTTTAGCAGCACCAACTGCAAGGAGCACCAACCCCTAGTGAAGCACCTACTCCACACTCCAATGATACAATAAAACCTGTGACAAACTTAATACTGCACAATTTTTTATGTAGTTATAGTTTTTCCAAAGAAAAATAATTTGAAACAATATTCAATAATACTCTCAACACTGTTGTTAGATATCTTCACTTTTTACACTGTTGTTCATTCTTTTCAATTTTGTTCAGTGTTTCAAAAATCACACCATTGTCAATGGGCCCTTGGTCTACTGGTGAAGTTAAATGGTTCAGAAAGAGCCCACTAGGGATCAAGTCTTGTCGAGTGCAAGAACTGACATCATAAGGGATGAGGCTGGGATCGTGCCCCAGGCAAATTTGGTAGTGTGGATGTTCCTTAGTCCCTGGCTCTCAGATAAAGAGGCACGTGTGGGCCCGTATCAGGTTCCTAAACCCTCAATCAAACATAAAAATAAAAATCACACCATTCAAATCTTACAATCTCCCCTTTATACTTATCAATATACACACAATTGTTTTTTAACACATGGTACATACATTGGTAAATATAAAAGATGATTATTAAAAACTGATACAAACTACTGGTTAACTAAAAATTGTTCGTACAATAACCCTGTTGTCTTCCATATGTATCCTCAAGTTAGAATAACAAACCTTGAGTTAGGGTTATGAAACATATTTCTCAATAATCGTGAAGCCTCAGAAGGTACAAATATATCACCGTAGAATAGGTCTAAATCATCTGATAAAACCCAAGTAAGGACTTGTTAAAAAAAACTTCAAACTCATAAACAAACCAACTTCATGTTTAGTTATCATTGGCAACATTTTCAAAAGAGATTAATACTAACTAACCAATCTCCCCGTTACAAAAGAAACTACCATTTGAATGAAGTAGCAGAATTATTCAATTTTTATCCCATTTTGTTAAAAAAATATTCAATAACAAATGTGAAAGAATGATGATTCGATGCTACCTATTGATCTGAAAAAAAATAAAAAAAATAAAAAAATGAAGTAACCTGTCAATGAACTCCACCAGATCTGCAAACAATATCCCTCCATTTCTGCTAAGAAATCCAGTACAACATTGACTGAGACTAGACGAATGCCATAAAATATATCCAAGAGTTGAATCAAGATTAAACTATCTCAAAGAACTAATCAAGATTATTCATGGCGGCAGTTTTAGCTTAGAAATTTGAAGAGGAAGAATATTTTCCTTTTGATATTCAAAAATATCACCCAAATCAAAATAAATAAACTTTGGCATCCAAAAAAGCATATCCATGTGAGATTCACATCATAATATAAATTTCCAATGACGCAGACATCACTTTCAAACATAAAACTACTTTATAGAGCATTAGCATTCGTGACTAAGTCACAAAAAAAAATGCTTTTTAAACATTATTAAAATAATATGTTAATGACTTTGTCGATATCCGTATTTCACCCCAATAACCAAATAAGAATATATCTACCACCTTTGCCACATCACCAAAACTTCATGACAATACCAAATCACACTGCCATCAAACCAAGTCAAACTGTCACGTTGCACAGACACCTCAATCTTGTCATCAAGGAAAAACTATAGGAGATCAATATAGATATGTTTCAAAATGAAGCTGTAGACACCTAAAATTGACTAGGTGTATCTCAAACATTTCAAATTATAAATCTCAGCCAAATGCTTCAAAATATCATCTCAATGTAAATCAAATGGACATTTATCAAATCAAAGGAACAAAATTCAAATCAAATTAAAAGATCAAATAATCATGAAATCAATTAATTAAATTGAAGCCTAAAGGGATTAATCAAATTATGCAATTAATTTTTCAATTGTATAGTTCAAATCAAAAAGGATCAAATCCAACCCAATCACCCTTCCATGGCTAATGTAATTAAATGATGGAGTTATTTAATTCCTAATATCTTTGAGAAAACCAACCAACTTTCCCTCCATTTGAGAGCACCTCAAAGATTTTGACTTAACCAAGCTTTGATCATGATCAACTCACTCTACCCCCTACCCTTGGGAAAATGCTATAAATACAAGCCATTTCCTTTGTGTTTGGGATCCAAGAATTCAAGAGCAAAAGCATCCTTATTATAGGCACATTGAGGAGCATTTAAGAGCTTTTGAGAGAGATTTAGCATTTACATTTCATTTAACATATCATGTTTAGGAGCATTTGCTATTTTCTTTTATGATCTTGGAGCATTTTTGAGCATTCTAGCTAGATTTGAGCATTGAGTTTTCATACATATCTCATTCGAGGATTGTCTTTGAGAGAGATTAAGCCTGAGATCTCTCTTAACAAAGCTTGGATAGAGAACCATGAGATGATATAGATTTAGCTTCAATTCTCAGAATAACTTTGTTTTATCTTTCCATAGAATTGTTTTCTCTAATCTTAATTTCATGAAGGTGTATTTTCTTACACACATAATGGCACCCACCGTGGGGCTCTAAGCCTCTATATTAACATTTTTATCTTAATATTTGGTCTGTTTTCTTTGTTTTTGGTGTTTTTCTTGCAGAAAACAGGAGAAGAGCTACATATACAATGCAAAGAGCTGCCTATGAACAACGAAACGCCGCTTACAGAGCTTGATTCATCTTCATCTTTCTTTCTGCTGCCGCGTGAGAGATAAATTGGACCGCCTGTCAGATAAATCGTGCTGCCTATCAGATAAAGGGCACCACCTGTGAACTTTCAACAGCCACTCACCAGCAATTTCTGACCGCTTTTTATACTTTCTGCATCGCTTGTTATCTTTATTTTACTGCCTGTGGTATTTTAAGAGCCGCGTGTTAAAAGTTAAAAGCCGCATTTAAATTTTAAAGCTACGCTTACTAACATTTGGTAGCCACTGTTTAGCTGTAAAATGCCACATAGTAACTTTTGCTTTAAATCAATTTTTGGTTAATTCTGTCACTTTTATAATTTTCTATGTTTTCTTGTTCTGTAGATGAAAAATCACCCCAAGGTGCAGAAACCAGAGAAGCGGATCTCAAGGCCTAGCAAAGAGGTAAGAGTTAAAACCAAGAACGATAAAGAGATTCATAATGAAAATTTGTTAGAGAGTTTGTTTGAAGAAGAGCATTTATATGATCATTATATTAAGGTGTTCTTTGCATATAAGAGAAAATTTCCTACTCTTTAAATAATTTTGCATCCTTACTTTCTTTAAAAGCTTTAATTGATAAATCATTCATTTGAAAGAGCTTTTAGGAGGTTTTGTGTCTTTTAAGGTTTTTCAAGTTTTCTTCACTTTGCTGTGCTTTGTGTTGACTAACTTGTTGGAGGAGATAGAGTGGGAACGATCGCCACTAGGTGAGTAAAAACAAAGCCAAATACTCAAAAATGCGCCTAGCCTTTGCTAGCTTCAAATTCAGGTATTGATCTCATCAAGCTTGCATTTGATCAAATTGTGGCTTTCTTTAAATCTAGCATAAGTAGAAAATCCTTTATTTCATCCAAATTGAACAAGCATTAGACATATGCTCTTCACTTTTTGAAGTGAATCAAAAAGCCAAATGTGCAAAGCCAATTTGGTAGGACAAGGATAGGCAAATTGAACCACACATTTTAATTCTAAGAACCTCCTTGTTAAGGGGTTGAAAATGAACATAAATGTTTGAAGTGTTTGGAACGAAAGGAAAACAATAGGGATATGCTCTTCACTCTTTGAGTGAATCAGATTCCCAAACTTGTTGGACCAAGTTCAATTCCCGCTTTTATGAACATGCTAGCTAAATAGAGCTTTAAAGGGCCTGCCTCCCGAGATTTTCCTTACGAGGATGGTCAGAGGGAAGGACCCAAAGTGGGAGATATTTGCTTTTACCGCAATATCATCCGACCCACTATAAATAATGCACTTTTCCCTAATCAGAAAGTGACTAAAACTTGCGCAAGCCATCCTCACTTTCTCTAGCAGTCCTTCAGGATTGCGCAAAATCATACTTTTGTGCGTGTGGGAAGCCCTCAAAGGGGTAAAGGATCTTGTCAAGGTTTAGACCGGAATAGGCCGAGACCTGAAAAAATAGCAGACCTACCTTTTGTAGAGCCATGTTTAAAATCCAAATTTGTTAATGCTAAGGTAGACTGCTTGGAAGATATTCTTGTGCAAACCAGTTGAAACATCTGACAACATACACTTTTAGTGTGGCTTTTAGGGATATGATACAAATCTTACGTGTGTGTTGAGTTTGTATTTTATTTTCATGCAAGAATACTTTTTGATAAATCTGATCAAAGACATTAAAATTTTAAACCCTGAAAACATCATTAAAATTGACAAAATCAATTCTAATCAGCAAAGCGCCATGTACAATCATTGTAGAGCTACTTACAAAGAAAGTTGGGCCACTTATCAAGCTTAAAGCACCGCTTGGTAATATCAAACAACCGCTTGTTAACTGGAAAGAACCGCGTACAATATTTGAAAAACACTTGGCAACAGAGAAACGCCGCCTGCCAACTGCAGAGCGCCGCGTAAAATTTTTCTAGTAACCGCGTAGTATCAGTTAAAGGCCACCTACACATAGGTAAGAGCTGCCTAGAAATTTTAAAAGGAAAATAGTGGGTATCTACCAAAGGTTTAAGAACAAGAAAATTTGATTTTTGGATACCCTTTTGGACGTTCTCTCACTGTGAATACCGATCTTGATCAGAATCCGCCATTTGTGGGCATTTTGCAATTTTATACTCGGATTGGTCACTTAGTGAGTTTGAAAACCTGAGATCCTCATTTTGACATATGTTAATGCCGGTTTTCACTTGATCCCATTAAATAAAAACTACCCTACAACCAGACGGGTCTTATTTGAGACAAGAGTGTCCCTTCCCAAGTGATCCTTTTTCCGCAAACCCTGTACACAAACCCATCAAAGTGACAGAACCAACGATGTCTTTCCCATTCGATCATATAAATCCCGATCAGATTAATCACGTGAACAAGGACTTAACCAAACAAGGCAATGTTGATCCTAACAACAAAGGATCCAACACCAATATCAATGGAGGGACAAACATAGACCCTAACAATCAAGGGATGAACAACACCAATAACGAGGGCAATATGGACCCTAATGAAGAGGAGCTAACTGATGAAAAGGTTACCGAGGCTATGCAAAGCCCTTTCTTTATGAAACTCATGGACAAAGTGTTGGAAAAAGACAAACAGAAATACTTCCTAGACCTAGCACAAACGGGTCTCAAAATTCCACACGATTACGATGTCACTAAACTTAAACAAGAAGAAGCAGAGGCTAATCCCATTGATGTCATGAATAAATAATTTCAACTTTTTCAGATGCAATTGGACACATTAAAACAAAGTGGGGCTCCTAAACCCTTTTCTATTGAAGCCTTGTGTCCTTTTCCTTTTAACAAGTCCTTAGTCATGATACCATTTCCAACAAATGCTATTTATCCAAAATATGCTAAATATGAAGGGACGTCTGATCCCCAAGATCACCTAAGGGAATTTTGCGCCCTAAGTCTAGAGTTCATGCATGACACAACTTACCTTATGAGGTTATTCCCTAGAAGTTTGGGAGGTATGGCAACGGAGTGGTTTTCAAAATCACCCTCTGGTATTAGGACCTTTGAGGAATTAGCCTCCAAATTTGTAACCCACTACTCTTATAACATCAAACACGAGGTTACAATGTTAAATCTATGCAACACCAAACAAAGAGATGGAGAGGGGTTCCTACTTTTCCTACAACGATGGAGGGCGGTATTTGCTAGATACCCTCGAAGTGTACTTGAAAAGGAAAAGATGGATATCTTTGTGAATAGATTGAATCATGAAATGAACTATCGATTAAGGTTGCAGTGCCCTAGATCATTCCAAGACTTAATTGAGAATGGAGTGACAACTGAAGAAGTATTGGTGAAAAGTGGACAAATCAAACTCTACAAAGATAACAAGAATAACAACAACAACAATACCTCCAACACCAATCAAAATTGGAATTTCAATAACAACAATAGCCGATATTGGATAAAGAATAACAACAATAAAGGAGTGGTTAATGATGGAGTGGTGGAAGCTAATACTTTAAAATCTATCCCTTTTAATCTCACTCAAAACTCAGCTCAAGCCAATAACACGAATCAAACACCTAAAGTACCCTTCAACAACAACACTAATAACAACTTTGGGAATAATCAAGGGGTTTCTAAGCCTAAACCGTTCTTTGCACCTACACCCAAAAGGACCTTTACTACTTTGGGTGAACCATTGGAAAATTCATTAAGGACACTTATTGCAAATAAGCTTATTGATCTACCAAAGGCTCAACCCTATGAACCACACATCAAGCCAAACTGGTGGAATGAGAACAACCATTGTGACTATCATCGAAATAGGGGACATAAGACCAACGATTTCTTGCATCTCAAACATGTGGTACAGGATCTCATAGACAATGGTGTGATCAAGGTGGGTGGACCTCAAAATAATGAAGATCACACAACCTTTAAAACTCTTTTTTATAAACATGAAAAGGGAGAATCTTCTAATTCCAACAATGGAGGAAACAATGCAAATAATGTAAAAGGCAGTCATAATGTCAACTTTGCCCATACTTATGACAGTACCATCAATGTTGTGGTGGTTAAAGACCAACCTATTCAAGGATCTGCTAATGCCATCACAAGGGGGCAAGCCTCAAAGGTTACCTTACAAGGAGTTACTCCTATTACTATTGGTCCCAAAACACCAACTATTGTGGTTAAACAAA
>MU228187.1:72195-94990 GCA_018584345.1 Thuja plicata | reverse complement strand
TCTGAAAGTGAAGATGATTCTAGAGACTATGAGTGGGATTCCTTGTCTGAAGAATCTTTTCATGACATAGAGGTTGATACCATTCACACTTATGCAATTCCTCCTAAAGTTGAGAATGAAGAACATACGGCTCAAGGTTTGAATTCAACTGAAACAGCAAGTGAACCTCAGCAAGTCAACATAGAACAAGCTCCTCTTTTCACTCAATGGGTAGGTGAACCTTGGGTACCTTCATGGGTGGGAGATTCTACCCTAGTGTTTAATCCACATGCTTTCTTTCCCATAGAAATCTTAAAGGATTTTGATGAAGAGGATTTCGATCCCTCTTCCATGGACCATCTAGAAGAGGCACATGTCATAGACCTTGATGATACAATGTACGAACCATCTAATGAATTCATGTCCTTAACTCCTTCATATGAAAACCCATTCAATTATTCTTTGTCCCTAATACATCCCGAACTTATTGATTGGGATCTGTCCGAGTCAAATGACTTACTCTACTTCCCAAATGAGACTTCAATGGCCTTATACCTCAATGTGGTTGAACCCAATTCTTTTACCAATGAATTCACTCTGGACATAATGATAGGGGCAGGTGTTCAACCTTTTAATCCAAAAAATGAAGAGAAAATATACAAAAAAATGAGAAGGTCTAGTGGTGAAAACCACCATGTGGCAGTGCTAGACCCAAAAAAAGTAAAAATAAAGGATGTTTCCGAAGGTGAAAACCCAACTGTGGCACCTAATGGAGAGAGGTTGGACACCTTTCTAGCTCACGAAGATGAAAGATCACCTATACTTATTGAACCTACAGAAAAGGTCAACATTGGCACAGAAAAAGATCCTAAATTCATTCATTTAGCAGCATCTTTGAGTCCTTTGGAAAGAGAAGAGTTCATTGCGTTCTTTCAAGAAAAACAAATCAAATTTGCATGGTCATATGCCAACATGCCTGATTAGATCCAAGTTTCATAATTCATCACTTAAATGTGAAATCAGGGGTTAAGCCCGTAAAGCAGAAGTTGCGGAAAATGCATCCACATATAGCCCTATTGGTCAAAGCTGAATTGGGGAAATTGCTCAAAGCAAGATTTATAAGAGTAATAGCATATTCCGAATAGATATCCAATATTTTACCAGTTACCAAAAATGATAAAACAATAAGAGTTTGTATAGATTTCAGAGATTTAAACCTTGCTTGTCCAACAGATGACTTTCCTTTACCAAGCATTGATGCTATTGTGGACCTCATAGCAGGTCATTCTATGCTTTCACTTATGGATGGATTCAGTGGGTATAACCAAATTTGCATAGCACCTAAAGATCAAGAGAAGATAGCTTTTACCTGTCCATGGGGTACCTTTTGTTGGAACATAATGCCCTTCGGTCTTAAAAATGTCGGCGCCACTTATCAAAGAGCTATGATTACCATTTTCCATGACATGATGCACACCTTCATGGAAGATTATGTGGATGACATTTTAGCTAAGTCACATAAGAGAAAAGATCATCTATCCATACTAGATAAGATTTTTACAAGGCTAGAAAAATTCACGGTGAGACTTAACCCAAAGAAATGTGCTTTTGGGGTACAATCTGGAAAACTCCTAGGATACATTGTTTCAGCAAAAGGCATTGAAGTATATCCTGAAAAGGTACAAGAAATAATGGACATGGACATTCCAAAGAACATTAGTCAAATGAGGTCCCTTCAAGGAAGACTTCAATCTATAAGAAGATTCATTTCTCAATTGGCAGAAAAATGCCATTCTTTCACCAGATTACTACATAAAGACACCATCTTCACATGGGATGAGGAGTGTGACAAAGCCTTTTTATTGTTGAAAACATACTTGATGAATCCTTCTATCTTAATGTCACCAATTCAAGGGAAACCTTTATTACTCTACATTTCAGCAACGGAAAAATCTTTAGGAGTCTTATTGGCACAAGAGGATGATGAAGGGAAAGAGAGAGCTGTCTACTATTTGAGTAGAACCTTGATCAAAGATGAGTTAAATTATAGCTTCATGGAAAGGGCTTTCCTAGCAGTGGTATTTGCCTCTCAAAAGTTAAGACACTATATGTTGTTACATAAGGTGAAACTCATAGCTAAAATTGATCCCTTGAAATACTTACTTAGCAAAATAGCTTTAACTGGAAGGATTGCGAAGTGGGTCATGGTACTTAGTGAATTTGACATTTAATATGTTGATAGGAAAGCAATCAAAGGTCAAGTTATACCCGATCAATTGGCTGAATATCCTCAAGAATCTACACACCCTATACAAGTGGAATTCCCAGATTATGCAATTGTGAATATCAAAGCTAAGACATGCACTTTATACTTTGATGGATCATATACCCAAAATGGCAGTGGAGAAAGCATTCTTTTGATTACACCACAAGGTTACACAATCCCAAAATCTTACAAGTTATTGTTCCCTTGCACCAATAACATAGTAGAGTATGAAGCTTTGGTCATCGGCATCAAGACAACTTTGGAATGGAATGTCATAGAATTACAAGTCTATGGGGACTCTCAATTAGTCATTAATCAAGTTAATGATGAGTATAATACTAAGGATGAAAAATTATTACCATAAAAGAACTTGGTGGACAGCTGGAAGAAGTACTTTGATTTTATTACTTTTGTACAAATTCCAAGAGACAAAAATAGAGCTGCTGATGTAATGGCCACTTTGGCATCTTTACTTCAGCTACCCGATCAATATGAAAAGTATGAATTCTTGGTGGAGGAATTGGTGAAACCAACATTTGACCTACCTCAGACCCAAATTGTTTCCCTTTTACATGGACATGACTCTCTGTGGTATGGACCTATCTACGCTTACCTCAAAAATCAAACCTTACCTATAGACCAAACCCGCGCTCAAAAGCAAAATTTCATAAGGCAAGCAACCCGTTATACTATCCTTTCTGACACATTGTATTGTAAAGGTCTTGATAGAATACTCCTTAGATGTCTAGTGGAAGATGAATCAAAATTAGCTTTAAAAGATGTCCACGAGGGGATTTGTGGGTCACATTCAAATGGTTTAAACCTAGCTGAGAAAATCTTACGTGTGGGGTACTTTTGGAAAACCTTAGAATGAGATGCTTGTCAATATTTTAAAGTTTGAAAGAAATGTCAATACCATGGAAACTTGATTCATGCACCAGCACAAGAACTAAACCCTTTTGTTACATCATGGCCATTCTATCAATGGGGTTTTGACCTGATTGGCATGATTTATCCACCTTCTTCAAATGGACACAAGTATATAATCATAGCGATAGAATACTTTACTAAATGGGTTGAAGCTGTACCTTTATCAACTGCAACAGGAAAACAAATTTCCATGTTTATTCTAAATCATATCATTTGTAGATATGGCATTCCTCATGCTATCATAATGGATAATGGAAAATAGTTTAAGAACAAAGATATTGATGAACTTTGTGACACATTCCACATTACACATCACTCTTCATCCATTTACTATCCCCAAGGTAATGGACAAGCAGAAGCAACCAACAAAAACATCCTTAAAATCCTCAAGAGATCAGTTGGCAAATCAGGAAAGGATTGGCCTCTTCAAATCAATCCAGCATTATGGGCCTATAGGACTAGTATTCGAACCCCGACAGGAGCTGCACCTTTTTCTTTGGTTTATGGGGCCGAAGCTATTCTCCCTTTAGAAGTTGAAATACCATCCCTCAGAGTTTCATTGCATGGATTAATAACGGATGAGGATTATAGAGTTGTCCACCTTCAACAATTGGAATTGTTGGAGGAACATCAGACTCAAGCTTATGATCATTTGAAAGTGTATCAGAATCAAATTTCCAAGAACTATAACAAACATATCAAGCCAAGAAACTTTCAAATAGGACATCTAGTATTGAGAGAAAATCCAAAAAATCAGGCCGATAGAGAAAAGAAAGGAAAGTGGGAAGCAAATTGGTTTGGTCCTTTTGTCATTGTTTCTTCATTTGGAATGGGGACCTACAAATTGGCTGATTGTGATGGGGATGAATTGCTAGAACCTATCAATAGCATTCATCTTAAGAGGTTCTACACTTGATTCAAAGGAAAGAGTATCCCAATAAAGAGTATAAGTAGAAGAGTATCAAATGAGTCAAGCATCACCCTTGTACATGGAAAATTCAAAAATACCAAAAAAAGGAGAAAAGATAAAAAATACCAAAAAAATCAGAAAATTCAAAAAGCCAAAAACATTTGACAAAGAAAAAAAAGTGCCTTGGTGAAAACCTAGCAATAGGCACCTTGGTAGCAAAAAAAAAAGAGAAAAAGAGAAAAAGGAGCAATAATCCCAAGAGGTGAAAACCTGGAAATAGGTGCCTTTTGTCCCTTAGGTGTTTCCTAGTTGCATTTGTACATATTGCGGTTTCCTCATCTCACTTGTCCATATCCTCATTGCAATTATCATTCGTGCATTGCCCTAATAAAGTATCAAAGCTGCATTTTGTCACATGCTAGGTTCAGTTTCCCTAAGTATCACATTGGTCACATTTATCACTTGGGGGCGCACATCATAGATTTTGGTACCAATCAGATTCAATAGTGCAATATTTTGGTCACACATTAGGAGCAGATTTTCAGATTTAGAAGAGAAATTTTTGAACCTTTGATGACTATCATTGTTCAACCCTAAACAGTTTTCTCGCATAACATGATCCTTGAACCTCATTTGACTTATTTTATCAGGATTAAAATTTGACACACCTTAAATGATCAGATTGTCTGAAATTCTTATTTGAAAATCTGGATACATTTCACAAACACTTGGAATTTTTGATGAGTTTTTCATTAACTTTTTCGAGTCATGTCTTTTTAGCTAATCCATTATGTTTTGACTAGATTGGAAATGATAAGAGACATGATGTTTTCTTAAGCTTCCGAGTGACTGTTTTGAGGATGATTCTTTAACTTGTGTGAATTAGTCTAAAGACATGGTCATCAAAGAACCATAGAAGACGTTCATACAGGATGGACGGTTAACCTTTGTTTGTTTATGCAAAAGGATACCTTGGTTATTTAGATTTTCCATATCTTAATACCAACATCCACTTGCAATATTGAATCCTATTAAATCGGTATTCATATTCCCATAGTTGGTCATCCAACTAGTGAGGGTTGTACTTGGTTTCGTAGACAGGGATACCACACACGAGACAATCATATTCATATACTTATGGTCGCAGTGGCACCAAGAAGGATTGTATGGAATCCTAGTTCCACAACGCTCTATGATGAAAATATATCTCAGTTTGCATTCCTTTCACAAACCTCAAGGACAATTAGTTGCATTGCATTGCATGTTAGCTTAAATTGCATTTCTTTGTTAGATTTAGTTGCATTCATGTTAGATTAATTGCATGTTGCTCTTTAGCTTGCGTTCTTAAATGGTTAGTTCTCAAATGGCTTGTCTTTCTAGAAAATTTTCCAAGTTCAAGGGGGGGGGGACAAAGGGTTGATAACATTTCATCAAATCAATTATGGGTTTCAAGTCATTCAAACAATGAGATTGTCCTTTGCATTCATCATCATTAATCATTACTCTTTATACATTTCAAAAAATCAAGAAAAAGATTCTTTAATCATTAATCATTATCCATATCATCATTTAGAACTGCATATCATAAATTAAATTGCATACATTCAAAAACACAAAAAGATAGAGGCATTTCATTTACCATAAGTACTAAGTATTGCATTCTCTGCATTGCATAATTCATACATTGTTAAAATGAGGAACATATAGAGATAAATTGCATTCACATCATTTAAGTCCATTTATCTATATATGTCCTACTCTAAGACATTTGCATCCATTGCAAAATAGAAATAAATGCATCATTAAAACATATAGACATGCATAAAAGGAAATCTCATAATATCATCCAAGGCGAAATCAAAGATCATCATCAAATAAATGTCCATCATCAATGTCTATAACATAATCAGTACATCAAAGGTATATCAGTAAACATGGTACATCAAAGTACTGATAAAAAAAAAATACATATGATACACATCCTGGGTCCATATCTGTCTCATAACCCAGTAGGGGCACCTGATCCATCCCCAGCCAAACCTGTGCCTGACCCACCTGCGCCATCAGGATCTCTATCACCCAGAGTGGCCAAAAACTACTGCAACATGGTAGTAACTGATCTAATCTAGCTATCACTGTAGTCATACCAGCCTGTAATCCCCGCACATCCCGCACTATATCATCTGAAATCGGAGCCTGTGATGCTGGCGGAGCCTGTGGTGCCTGAGATGCTAAAGGTACCTGCAGTATAACCTGTGTTGAGCTGACCTATGGATCAATCTGAGGTATCTGTCCCTGTACTAGAACTTGTCTCGCCTCTTGGACTCATCTGTGCCTCTGTCTACCCCAATCTACATCTACCCTCAAGGGAGCCTGTTCCTATGGTACCTGTGTACCTGTTAATCTCTTCCTTAGCTGTCTAAAACCACTGCCTCGGCCTCTCACATGACCGCCTCTCATCCAAGGCCCAGCCGCTCTCTGAACTCGTGGTGCTCTGGGTGGTCTCTAGACTCTACGCTAGCATGGTCTACCACCTTCATCCCCATCATCTCCATCATCATCATCCTCAGAAAGCTCATCAACATCTGGGATAGGCTCTGCCAGATCTATGAATCTCATAAACCGATGTTGCATGAACCACTCTTGATACTCTGCTGACATCCCTGCATCGGCCACCTATGGTAGTAAATCCCGCACTCTGTATCCCAGCTAATCTATCTATAAACAAGCTGACTAGTAGTCAACCTGTGTGCCCCACATCGATCTCTCTACCTGTACTCAAGCATATAAGGCCATACCCTGTGGCATATCCTGCATCCGGCCAAACTGGCGTAATACTCTGCCACAACAAAATCTCTCAATAACCAAAGGTGACCGACCTATCATCCGTTGAGGTGAAAACATTTAGGGTAACTCATCATCATCCTCTTGCCACCTCTTGCACTACAAGTATGGCCTCCACACCACCTGATCAATGTCATCGATCGTGCGTCTCCAAAAATCTACCTTGCCAAGATGATGCTGGACAATCATGCCATCATATAAAAATGAATATGAGTAACCCCAAGCCCGAACTCACATTGACATTGACCTAGTAATACGGATATGCTCCCATGTCCATAACTGTAACAGAACTGCACCTGCAGAAATAACTACACTGCGCCGATATACAATCTCATGTAAATCATGATATAACTATGCCAACACACAGGAACCCCAATCCAATCTCCATGGATGAGCAATCAGGTCCTCTATAATCTGGCCCCATTTGACTGCAAAAACACATCCTTGCCTATCTGGCAATAATAATCCTCCTATCACAGCTCCTAATAATGTTGGTAGGGTAGGGAATGAAGCAAACTGCACCCAAGTGATACAATCATTTTCGATGGTGTTGTCTCCAAACACTCAGCTGCAAACACTACAATCATACACTGCATCATAATACACCTGCTCTCCATGAGTCAGGATCCCCAAAAGTCTATATACATCCTCTGGCGTAATCATCATCTCGTCGAGAGGTAGGTGAAAGGTGTTATGGTCAGAGTGCCATCGCTCTGCCATAGCTATCAATAAACCTCAGTTCAGCTAAAACCAAGGGAGATCCAAAAGGAAACTAAGACCACAAGTCTCAATGGTACATCGCTCAGGTGGCGTGAGCTCATCTATTAGATCAAAAATCCATAATGCAACTCCTCACACCCGCAACTTGCGGTAATGCTCCTTCATTTTGAAACAAAGTGCATCATGTTAGTTTTTCTCTTGATGAACAATTCTAAGTCAATCACAACACATTAAATCTATCTTTGCTCTAACTTCAGCGCATCAAATTATTGCTCCTAACCTCTAAATCGTGAGACTCAAGGACAATTTGTAATCATTTTTAATCATATCTGATTAACCTATCAAACATTCATCATTATGACTTTTCTAACATCCTAAACACTATGTGACATTCTAGACAAACATTTTCTAGCTTGGAACCTAATTAAGTCATCTGGATGATCAATCGAACTGAGTTCATCTATTTTTTTCCTATATCAAACTTTCACCTTTCTGGTAGGCGACACTTAACTAAGTGTACACAGATTTTAAAGCTAAGTGGTTTTTAAATCTTTAAATGCAGCTCTTTACCACATGGAGGCGGTGCTTTACTATTTAGGCATCTTTTTATAGGTCTACACGACTTTTAAATCATCATACGTGGCTTTTAAAAAATGGTGTTTTTAAGTGGTGTACTTCCTATTTTGGGTTGCAATTTTAACCTAGCTCCTACGCGGCTAAGGATTGTGCGTACGGGGATTTTCACAGTGCGGACACAACTTTTAACAGGCCTACACGACACTTAACCTATCCTACGCGACATTTGGATAAAACTTTTCTAAAAAGTAGTAAAAACATGTAATAAATTCAATTTTCAAAGCAATAAATGCACTAAGAAGGTTCAAACCACTCATCGGAGGCCAGTAGTCAAGCGGTCTTTGATATCGACACGCTTGCTCGAATCTGTGCTCTCGAATAGGGACCACCATCGCTATCAGTCGTTAGAGGCTCAGAGCAAAATCTCAATAGTGAAAAGTCAAAATGAATAGTAAATTTGGGGTTTTCAACCTATTTAAGCTATTTTAACCTATTTTATGAGATTTTTGACCCAGTCAAACCTAATTTGCCTATTCTTCTCACTGGGGCATTTGTTCAAACATCTTTTCACATCATCGTTTATCAGAAATATTATCATCTTTTATCTATCCTATTCACTTTGTTCATCAAAAACTTTTACCTACGATCAAGATGATTCCATTTTCAAGGGGGCAACATCATATCATCAAACTGGGATTCTGCAGCATATCTTGCATCCAATTTGGGGCATTAAAATTTCAAATTTTACCATATCAGGATCTTATCATATCAGATTTTCATATCAGAGCATCATATCAGGGTTTCATATCGGAGTTTCATATCAGGGTTTCATATCGGAGTTTCATATTAGAGTTTCATATCAAGATTTTCATTTCAGGTTTTCATATCAGCTCTCCAGTATCAGCTCAATGATCAGGACAATCAAGCTTTCTTTGAATCAATGTGCTTCACACATCAATTCAAAGAGGGTCATTTGTAGACACTTGAAATTGACGAGGTGTATCTCAAACATTTCAAATTATAAATCTCAACCAAATGCTTCAAAATATCATCTCAATGTAAATCAAAGGAACAAAATTCAAATCAGATTAAAAGATCAAATAATCATGAAATCAATTAATTAAATTCAAGCCTAAAGGGATTAATCAAATTATGCAATTGATTTTTCAATTGTATAGTTTAAATAAAAAAGGATCAAATCCAACCCAATCACCCTTCCATGGATAATTTAATTAAATGATGGAGTTATTTAATTCCTAATATCTTTGAGACAACCAACTAACTTTCCCTCCATTTGAGAGCACCTCAAAGCTTTTGACTTAACCAAGCTTTCATCATGATCAACTCACTCTACCCCCTACCCTTGGGAAAATGCTATAAATACAAGCCATTTCCTTTGTGTTTGGGATCCAAGAATTCAAGAGCAAAAACATCCTTATTATAGGCACATTGAGGAGCATTTAAGAGGTTTTGAGAGAGATTTAGCATTTGCATTTCATTTAGCATATCATGTTTAGGAGCATTTTCTATTTTCTTTTATGATCTTAGAGAATTTTTGAGCATTTTGAGCATTCTAGCTAGATTTGAGCATTGAATTTTCATACATATCTCGTTCTAGGATTGTCCTTGAGAGAGATTAAGCCTGAGAGCTCTCTTAACAAAGCTTGGATAGAGAACCATGAGATGATATATATTTAGCTTCAATTCTTAGAATAACTTTGTTTTATCTTTCCATAGAATTGTTTTCTCTAATCTTAGTTTCATGAAGGTGTATTTTCTTACACACAGAAGCATAATCAGTTCTTTACAAAATCAATCTATTTTAAATCCCTTTTCACTATTCCTTGCATTTTCTTTGGACTGGTGTTATGAGTAAAAATGGTTAAATTTTAGTTTTGATTTAATAAGTAATATGGTATGAGATTCTATTTTATAGAATTTAAATATTTTTTAAAGGGTATTTATAATTGTTCTATTACAATTGTACTTAGAAAATAGAGTTTTATCCTATGCAAGTTGGTATCATGTAGTGTTATGATGATATTTAAATGGACTAGATTGATGCATATTAAATGTGATATCTAGTTGCTAAAACAAAATTTTGAACACATTAACTAAATCCCAAAAAATAAAAATAAAAGGGAAAGACCTTGTATTAAAGACGTTAAGGTTCCTATTCAAGAAACCATCATGCAAGTGTAAAGTGAGTATCAATCGAGAAGTAGATAGCTAAACACAAAAGGTAAAATTGAAAATGTAGTATTATTGGAAGTATTGGCTAAAACTATATGTAAATGAAACAATATAATGGGCATTAAAATTAAAAACAAACACATTGTAGAGAAAATTGTAAATAATTTAGTAAAATATATAGCACAAAAGAAAAAAAGAAAAAAAAAAGAGTTATCTTTAGAGGAGTAAACATATAGATGTATCAACAAGCAATGATCTAGGTATAAAGCCAAAACATACCAAGGAAATATCACATGATGTTGAAGACATAACTAAAGGATTTGTAAATATCATCAATAAAAAGAGGGCTGTTGTTGGTGCTCAAGTGATGCCTTTGATCTAAGGGATAGCCATACCGTAATTATAGCTTTGTCTCCTCCTTTTGACCAAATATGCCCATTGATATGATCCTCACATTGAGTCAAATTACTTGATCCAAAAACCATAATGGAATTCACTTAGAATCCTTTAGCATAAAGAAAGATCCTTGTTATAAGTCATCGCCCAACTACACTTGAACATCCTATTGATTCAAGGATGATTCGAATGTTTGAACCAAATTCTCTAGAGGCACTTGGTGTTTGACACTTTAGAATATTTTCTATGAGTAGTCAAATACTTGTGGATATAAAAGCCACCTTGTAAATAAAAAAGTGGTTGATCCCTAATAAAATATTAGGTTTTGATTCAATCTATCAATGTTATGCCACTTGAGGTCATGAAATAGGCTTGAATATTTTTAAGTCTTATGACAATTATTATATAATAGAATTTAAGGGAGCTAATGCTATAAGAGTTTTTAATGATGTTAAAGTGTAACTTGATGCATAAATTGATAAATGTTTAACTTGAGTCATAATTATTATTCATTTTTTTTTTTATCAAAATGGTGTATGTTGCTATCAAGAAAGTGCATAGCTTCAATAGGTAGTAGCATTTAGATAAATACAATTATACATGAAACCATACCATTGGAGGGAAAGGAGATCCAAATGGTTAGAGAAAATAAGATATTATTGATTGGGATAAAATGAGTTTAGCTTGTGATCAATTGCTTTCGAATAATGTGTAGATGTGCTTCAGAAGAGCCTGAAGAGTAGATTGCTCATCCATTTCACAAGGATTCTGAAGAAGAACAAGTAGTTGCTATTAACAAGTCTAAAGTAAATAGATAATTTATCCTTTTAATCTTTGACATAATATCATGAGATCTGTACATATCAAATATATTACTTATAATTAATAAAAACTTAGTAATTTTGTAATTTTTTTTAAAAATATATTTGTTATAATTAATTGTAGCATATGTTGTTGAACCAAAAGCATAAACCTAGATGATAAAATATTGTAGAAAAAGTTAGTTGCAAATCAATAATACAGAGAATAAAATGGATTAATAGAATAACAAGAAGACATTGATTTACATGGTAAAACCTTGAAAAAACATCAAGGAAACATCAACAGGGAAAGATATCGGTACTCTTATTGCTGAGGAAAAATAACTTACAATCCTAGGTGCTTCTATCATAATTGTTAGTGTAGTTATTTATTTTAAACATAGGCTTTTAATTTGGACTAATTTTTACACATAGGCTTTTAATCTTAATTAGTCATCTATAGTTGTTTGACACTTGTCTACACAAGTCGTCATCCTTTAGGAGTCTATTGGAGATGGGTTGATTTCATTTAGACACATCATCCTAGTCTTTTGGGCGGTTTCGTCACCACTCCAAGTCTTCTCTTCTTTCGTGGTTGGAGGCGGTTACATTCCAAGCCTATATGTACTCAACTTCTTCATTGAATCAAATGGTCAAATTTTTCCCTTTGTATTAATGTGCTTCATTTGTATCTCTTTGATTTGAAAAATCTCAAAGTCTTCAATGACCATCAAATTTACAATCAACCTTCTAGTTACTATTCATTTCAAAAATCACTTTTTGAAGATGACATATAAAACTTTTGGAATTGCATCCCTTGGTCATATGGATTTGTAGCCCATGGTCATATGGATTTGTAGCCCCTAGTTCTTTTCTACCCGAGGGGGCTTAAACTTTTGGCCTTCTTTTTATTTTGGAAAATTATTTTTTGGGTGAAGATAAAAAAAATTCAGCATAAACTTTTTTTTATGATGACGGATGATTTTTTAAAGAGGCAAAAATTTATTTGCTCATAAATTTTGCTCCTTAACTTGAAATTGAGTTCTGCTTTTCACAAAAGTACATATTTTTTTGTCACAAATCTACTGGACACACTCATGCACTATCATTATAAAGTACCATTTTGAGTGTTTTTGTGGGTTTGGTTACAAAAAATCCTTCTATAAAGTGTCAAAAATAAGGGGGGAAAGATAATCAAGGGCGTGTTGTGTGGTTCCTATTTTTCTCATTCCTCACAAAGTGCTCTTCATTCTTCATTTTCTGCATTCTATAAGCAACTATCTAAGTCTAGCAACATGGATCTTAATGTAACTATACAACCCATAACTCCTTTCAATTATCATGATTGGAAGCCGAAATTAATTCTTGTATTAAAGAATAAATTCTTATATAGGGTAACAATGGGAACACAAAATGAACCTAATACAGCTAAGGACAAGGAAATGTATGTTATAAGTGTGACCAAGAATTTGGCCTTCTATGGTTAAACCTATCTCCTAAATTAGTATTTCATGTTGAGAACTTGAAAATACCCAACGAAGTTTGGGATGCTCTAAATGAACTATTTGGGATAGTTGATGAACTTAGAATTCATGAGTTGTAAAACCAACTCCTAAGTCTTAGTTCTTCTAGTTTTTCAACATAAGAGGACTTCTTCACTATTTTTAAATCTTTAAAGTTACAATTAAAAGATTGTGAAATTGACAAGAAAGAGGATCACTTAATCCTTTCTGTACTTTCCAAGAGCTAGGTTCTAAATTTTTTGTGTTTGTCTCTACTTTCTATTCCACTAAAAGTGCCCTTGGTTCCTCATGGTCTATGCCCTTACTTGATAGTTCTTCATTTCTAATCTTACAAGGGAACAAGAAAAGTTAATTCAAATGGGTACTTTGAAATCCACTAAGGCACAAGCTCTAATTGTAGGAAATGAAAAGCATCAAAATGCTAAAGGAGATAAAAAGAACACTAAAAAGGACAAAGATGGGAAGAAAAAAGACAAAATTGATAACTTAAAAAAGGATAAATCATCCCAACAAAGTATTTCAATTACTGAGAGAGTTAAATGTTCCTTTTCTAACAAAACTGATCATGAAGAACATCAATGCATGAAAAAAAATATTAAGCACCTCACTTTTCTGCTCAAAAGGAATAATATTGAGGTAACTAATCATGTTAATGCATCCTCTTGTAATCATAAGATTACTAAGGACAAATAGAAATTGAAAGGTAGGGTCTTATTTGATCAAGAAATTACAATTTCTGGTGCTACACACCATATGGGATCTAATTCAAATCATGACTCCAATCTTCATACTTCAGATGATTTAGTGGATGGCAGTCATATTCATGCAGATTTTTCAGGAATGGTCACATTCTCTTCTTGGTGTATGGTCTACATCGGTAACATCATCATCTTTTTTTGGGGGGGGGGGCTTATAGGCTTCTTCATTTCTTTTCTCTCTTTTGGAGGATTTTTTTCCCATTGGGTTTTCTATCTTTCTTTGTTTATGAAAGATTGTGTTGTATATGAGTACCTAACATGGCTAGTAGTCGAGACTCATTTTTAATCTTGTCCTCCTAAGTTATGCTTAAGGGGGGATGTTAGTGTAATTATTTATTTTACACACAGGCTTTTAATCCTAATTAGTCATCCATAGTTGTTTGACACTTTTCTACACAAGTTGTCATCCTTTAGGAGTCTATTGGAGATGTGTCAATTTTATTTTGACACATCATCCTTGTCTTTTGGGTGGTTTTTCCACCACTCCAGTTCATCCCTTCTTTCATGGTTGGACTCGGTTACATTCCAGGCCTATATGTCCTCGACTTCTTTATTGAATCAAATGGTCAATTTTTTCCCTTTGTATTTATGTGCTTCATATGTATCTCTTTGATCTTGGCATAATCTTATAATAATTTCTCTTGCAATTCGTAATTCACATTCTCTTGCAATTTACAATTACCTCATTTTTCCTTCACAGACAACATAGATATATACACAAATTTTAATTTTTGAAAAATTTCATTTCATTTGCATCTAACAATGGGAGAGGCTTCGAGTGGGAAAGGATTTTCAAATTTCTGTGGGGTTCCTGCCAGGCAGGAAGGTTTGGTTGCAAGCAATGGTTCTGGTCCTATACCAGTGTTTTCCAAGGAGATTTCCATCAATCCTATGGCAGACTCTCCAGTTCCTATTTTGAGTGTGACTCAGCAGGTGACAGGCTCCGTTCTGGACGACAAGGGTGCCCTCTGTCCTGTTGTGGCAGCGTGTGCTATGTTATGTGTTGCTGAGATTCCCTCTATGGTTTTTCCTTGTCCTTCTGGAAATCTGTCGGTTTCTGGGAATATTTTAGAGAATAGACCCAGTTTGTTTTTGGGAAAAAAGAGCTCTAAGGACCCACTAGTGGGGTCCCTTGAAGTTGGTAATGTCGAGGACAACAACTCTTCTCCCAAAAAGTGGTTAGAAATCTTGGGTGCTAAACAAGTGGAAAATTCTTCTGTTGTTGGAATTGTGAAGGCTGGCTTTGTGGATGGTGAAGTAGCCATTTTGGTTCCTGATACCTTGGTGGATCTCTTTGTGTCTGCTATGGATTTTATCCTAGTCTGTAAGTTTATTGGCCCTCGTCCTAATATTGAACTGGTTAGATCTTTTGCTAGGAAAAAGTGGTCCTTGAAGGGACAAGTTGATATAGGTACTTTACCAAAGGGGTTTTTATCATTTTCCTTCTCTAATAAATAAGATAAGGACTTTGTCCTATGTGGAGGGTCATGGCTGTTTGGAAGAACATCGGTTTCTTTCTGTAAATGAACTCCCAACTGGGATTATTCAAATAATTTTTTCAATGCAACGCTGGTTTGGGTTAAATTTCCTAGCTTGCCCTTGGAATTCTGGAATGAGGAAGTCTTTAAAGGCCTAGCCTCATCTTTTGGAGGGGAGCTTCTCTCTGTTGACCCTATGACTAAAGATAAAACCCGTCTAGTTTTTGCTAGAATCTATGTCAATATTTCTCAGTTTGATAACCTCTCATCGGTTATTAATATCAATTCCAAGCTGGGTATCTGTAAGCAAGAAGTGAAATTTGAATCTCTCCCTTTTGCATGCTTTGTTTGTCATAAAATGGGTCACTGGGAAAATAATTTTCTGAAGAAAGTGAGGAAGGATCCCAAAAGTGTGGTCCTAGATCCTATTCCTCCTAAGGAACACAAACTAATCTAGAAGGAGAAGAAGGTTCCAAAAATTACAGAGGAAGTTAGTATTAACAAGGGTGAAGAACATATAGGGGGTAGTGGTGACTTTGTAGATTCAAATAGGATTCTAAACCTGGAAGAAGGGGAAATAGTGGAATCGGTAACACACATCTCTGATTCATTGATGAAACAAGTCCCAGTCGAGGTTGTGGTTCCTATCCAGGCTGAAGATCAGCTGTTCAATTCTAAAGGTGCCATCCTTTCCATTCAATTGGAAAGAATGGCTATTGGGGTGGATTCTTCCTCTTTTGAACCAGAAAAATATGACGAGGAGGCTTCGTCTTATGCTCCAGATACTCTGTCTGGTAGTGGTGATGAAGAATCCTTTGCTACTCCAGACAACCTTGACTTGAATGGGGCTCCATGGATGACTCAATTAGGCAAGAAGAAAAAGAAACAGTAGAGACCTCTCACTACTCTAGGATCCAAGGGAGTGGTTACGAGGAGTAGGGCTGATGGAGGGTCTAAGATTCAAAATGTGAAGGTGGATGTTGGTTCCAATAAGCAGACTCCAGGTCGAACCTCCAAGAAAGAAATCAGCGAAAGGGAAAGTAAAAAGGACATTGCGGATGGTAAGCAATTGACCATCCAGGATGTTTGCACTCTAGTTAAGGTATGAAGATCATATCATGGAACATTAGGGAGCTCAATGCAGCCCATAAGTAGGATTTTTTGAGAAACCTGGCTAGAGATCATAAACCAAATATCATGATGGTTCAGGAAAACAAAATGGTTAAAGATAAGGTTGAAAAAATCAGAATTTTAAAAAATGGAGGTGTGGTAGGATGCAATTCTATTGGAGCCTCGAGAGGTATAGCTATTTTTTTGAATCTTAATAATATTAGAGGGGTTATTCTTGATAATGAAATTAATTGTTTGAGCATAGAATTTACTCATCTCAAATCAGATTTTGAATGGGTTACTACTAACATCTATGCTCCTAATTCCAAATCTAGTAGAGTGAAGTACTGGAAGATGGTTGAAGATCAAAGATTGTCTTTCTATGACTCTCCCTAGCTGGTTATGGGAGATTTCAACTGTCCTCTGAAAGGAGATGAGAAACTTGGAAGGATAGATAGTTTGAGTCAAATGGAGGGAAGAGTTGATTTGATGGACTTTGTCAATCATCAAGCTCTTGTTGATATTGATCTCCAATGAGTCAATTACACTTGGTCTAATAGGAGAGTGGAAGAGGATCTTATTCATGTATTTTTGGACCATGCCTTGATCTCTGGTAATTGGCTTAATAATTTCTGATGCTCTTTGTCCTCTATTACAAAGGTTAGTTCAGATCGGTCCCCTCTCTCCTTTGTTGCTAAATTAAAGAAGGTGAAGGGAAATATACCCTTTAGATTTGAAAAAATGTGGATTGGCCCCCCTGAATTACAATAGAGAATCTGTGAATGGTGTAATGTGGACATTCATGGGACTACTATGTTTCAAGTCTCTAAGAAACTCCAGCATATTAAACAAAATATTAAGGTTTGGAGTAAGGAAGTGTTCGGGGACATCTTCAAAATTAAGCTAGATTTGGAAAAGGAAATTGACTCTATTTAGGATTCTATTTAGCAAATAGATTTGTCACAAGACCTAAAGGAGATTGAGTCAATGCTTTTGGCCAAGACTCGTAACATCATATCTAAAGAGGAAGTGTACTGGAGACAAAGGTCTAGATTTCTGTGGCTGAAGGCTGGAGATAAGAACACTAGGTTCTTCCATTTTTTGGCCTCCAAACATCAGGCCTCTAATAGAATATCCAAGCTCAGGGTAGCCTCTGGAGTGGTTAGCAATGATAAGGAGATTTATTTGGCTATGGTAGATTTTTTTTCCTCTCTTCTCTCCAGAGTTCAGTTGCTTTTGTTGGATAATTAGGCTTTAATCCTTGACACTATGCCTTCTTTAGTGGATGATCCTACTAACAAGTTTTTGACTGCCATTCCTTCCTCTGAGGAAGTCAAGAAAGATGCCTTCTTATTTGAAGGAGACAAATCCCTGGGTCTAGACGGTTTTGCTGGATTCTTTTTTCATAAATTTTGGCATATTGTTGGAAATGATATCTGTCACACTGTTAAAGAAATTTTTGGTTCCAGAACCTTTCTCAAGGAGATTAATGCGACCTTTATTGCTTTAATTCCCAAATCCCCTAGTGCTAATTCTGTTGACTCTTTTCAACCGATTAACCTTTGTAATTTAGTGTACAAAATTTTCTCTAAGGTTCTTAACCTTAGGTCATTGGCTATTCTTCCTAATATCATTTCACCCCAGCAGAGTGGCTTTATTCTAGGGAGGCAAATCTTGGATTCCATTACGAAGGTTCATGAATTCATTCACTCCGCTCACTCTTCCTCTAATCATGGTTTTCTGCTGAAGCTTGATCTCTTTAAGGCCTATGACTGGGTGGACTGGGAATTTTTAATCAAGATTCTTCTATCCTTTGGTTTTAGCGAGAAATTGTAGCAGCTTGTTTCCCAGCTTATCAGTACCTCTCTGGCTGCTGTTATTGTTAATGGTTCCTCTTCCAGATTCTTTAAGCCTATTCGTGGGCTCTATCAAGGGGATCCTCTATCCCCTATTCTCTTTGCTATCTTGGCGGAAGGTATTGGTTGCTATTTTCAAAAACTGGCCTTTGAAGGTTCCATTCAAGGCCTTATTCCCTCCTCTACTTCGAGGCCTTTCTCTCATGAACAATTCATCGATGACACGGTGATTATGGGGTTTTCTTCTATCCAAGAATCTAGAAGGGTTAAAAAGGCCCTTATTATCTACTCTTCAGCTACAGGTCAAACTGTCAATTGGCAGAAAATCTCTATGTTCTTTATCAATACTCCAGTAGATAGGCAAAATAGGATTGCTTGCATCTTGGGGTGTGATATTGGTTCTTTTCATGCATCCTATCTTGGCCTCCCTTTGGGGTTGAAACCCCCTAACTCCTTTTGGGCGGGTATTGTGGACAAATTTAATAGGAAATTAGCTGGTTGGAAAGGAGCTCTTCTTAGCCAAGGTGGTAAACTCCAACTTTTGAAGGCTTCTCTACAAAGCCTCCCCATATATGCAATGAGCTTATTCAGTATCCCAAGAAAAATTGCTGAAGTGATAGAATCTATTCAGAGAAATTTCCTTTGATCTGAAGTGGAAGACAAAAAGAGACTTTCCTTGGTAGCGTGGGACAAGGTTTGTACCCTGAAGAAATAGGGAGGGGTGGGGACAAGGCCACTAAAGGTTATTAACTAGGGTCTTCTGGCTAAGAAAATATTGCATATATATGGTGAAAATAAAGATTGGAATGACATTATTAAAAAAAAATATCTCTTCTCATTCCCTCACATGTCGGACTTTATGAAGTCTAATGTGAAGGTGCAGGGTTCTTTCATTTGGAATAGTATCCAACAAGCTAAGGATACGACTTTTAAGGGAGCCAAGTGGCTATTGCGTAATGGTAGGAGAATCCTATTTTGGGATGATTGTTGGGAAAAAGATCTTCCTCTGATTTCCATTCCTGCTTTTCAACCTATTATTGATTTTTGTAAACTTAGATTGGGTTTGTATGTTTCTGATTACTAGCTTAATCAGAACTGGGTTGACCTGTCAGAAGTTTATTTCTTGCTCAAACCTCTCATGCTAGATTTGAATGTCTGGAAAGTGGGAAATTCAAAGTAGGATATGTTGATATGGGGAAAGATTTCATTGGGTCTCTACTCTATGGCTTTAGCTTCTAAGATCTTGATTAAAACCCCAGACCCTCTTCCTTTCTAGAGTTAGGTTTGGGATAAAAGGATCATTCCAAAAATTAACATCATTTTTTGGATGGTTTTTCAGAACAAGATCCTAACCATTGACAACCTTCATAAAAGAGGAATGGTCCTACCAAATAGATGGTTCCTTTGTAAATGGAGGAGGAGTCATTTTTCCACTTGGCTATTGATTGCGGGTTTTCCAGAGATGTTTGGTGTCTTACCCTGCAAAGCTGGAATATACACTGGATATTTCTGAACAATCTAGAAATTTTTTTTAAGAAATGGAGGAATACTGTTGTTCCTATTGCGAGCTCTCTTTGGAATATTATAGCTCCTCACATCATCTAGAAACTTTGGTGAGAAAGGAATGATAGAGTATTTCATGATAAGGCTTTACCTCAGGTGGTCACAGTGGAAAAGATTAAAAGAAGCATCAGAGAGAATGGTAATATGTTTAGTGGTGAAGTGTTTGATCTCAATGCTGGAGTTTTGAATGGCACTATGGCTCTGTCTCCTTCCAGGCTGGAGAATTCCATTTGACTTTCCCCTCCTATTGACTGAATTAAAGCTAATTTTGATAATGCGAAGGAAAACCCAGGCCTTGCGGGTTGTGGTGGTCTTATCCGTGATGACAAGGAAATTTTTCTTGTGGCCGTAGCCTTCCCTATTAGGGTCCAGTCAAATCACATGGTGGAAGTGATGGCCCTTCTGCAAACTCTTAAGTAAATCAATAAAAATATGACCTCAAAAGTTTGGATGGAAGGTGATTCAATGAATACCTTAAATTGCATTAAAGGGACAACTAAGCCATCATGGTCTATCAAGGAGATTATTGATGAGGCTTCCTTAATCATTAATTCCTTTTCCAATGTAATCATTTTGCATACCTTCAGGGAAGCAAACTGTACAGTGGATGATTTGGCTAACATAGCAGTTAAGGCTGAGGATATCATGACCTGGCATGGAGTTACTTATTTGACGGTTGAAGTGAGGGCCAAGTTGGCGTATGATCTGACTCATAGAAAATGAGCAGATTTGGAAAATCTAAAAAATCTCTCATGAATTTATGACCTTCATTAATTGATGGCAATAGGATTATAGAAAGGTGTGTCTTTCCCAAGAAGGTTAAATGTAGACACACGTTCTTTGGTGGTTTTCAAACTTTGATCTTGGCATTTTTACTCTGCCTCTGCTTCTCTTCTGCCATTGTTAGCTATCTTCAAGGTATCATGGGGGATGGGTTAAACAAAAAGGAGCCAAAAAATTGTAACAAATGGAAAACCCAAGCAAACATTTGGGATAAACTTAAAAAGGGAGGCCTCACTAACTATATGGAGCGCCTTCATGGCTCCAAAGATGTTGTCACGAATGCTTTTCTGGAAAGCTAGAAGGACGGGACTATGGTGATCAGAGGCATGGCCATTAAGATCACCAAAGATTTGATAGCGAAGGTTATGGGCTTAAACACCAAAGGCATAAAATTTTACAGAGACAAAAAGATATCCTAGAAGGCCATTCAACATTTCCCCAAGGACAGAGTGGAAGCAGACAGCCTGGTGAAAGACTTTGGTGGGTGTTATGATGTTAGCTCCATTAAATATTTCTGGGCCAAAGTTCTTACGGTGACCATGAAGTATGTGTCTTTGGATGGAAGATACAAAAGGGCCCATTGTTATCACTTTGTGCTGTTAGGTCATTTTTGTCATAAGGTGAGAATTTATTTCCCCTTCTACTTGTTGCAATCACTCCGTCATAACATTACTGACCATAGGCAGAAGGATAGAAAGCCCATTCTACATGAGGGCTTGATTCTCTTTATTGTTGATCATGTTAAAAAAGTTGCGGCCTCCAATCCTCTTATTATTTCCCTGAAAGATTCGGGCTCTGCTAAGGCCAAAAAATGACATAGGGTTGGAGATGATAAGGTGGAACTGACTGTTAAAAAGATGAAGTTTGAGAAAAATAATGGAATGGACACAGACTCGGATGCTGTCAGTGCTAATGGTTATGGTGAGAATGACTACATTCCCCACTCCTATTCTGATGACAACAACAAAGAGTCTCTTTCTGTCTCGGTGAGTGCCTCTAATGAGGAAGAAGTTAAAACTAAGGAAGGCCACAGTGTTAAGGAAAAGGGTAAAATGTCTGAGGCTATTGATGAGGATGTGGGAGGTCAAATAGTACCCGTTTTGGTAAATTATGTGAGTTCGGAAGAGCATGACATTCCCATTTCTCTGAAGCTCGAGGTTCTTATGGAGGTGCATTCAGAACAAAAAGAGGAAGATACTCCAGGTCAAGACAATGTTGATAAGGACCATATCCCTACTTCCTGTAAGAACATCCCTTTCTCTAGACTAGTGGATATGCATGAGCGGAATGTCCAACTTCTCCAGGATGACGTGGATGATAAAATTGAGCCCCCTTTTGGGGTTCTACAAACTGCCAAAGCTATGTCCTTGTACTCATTTAAGGAAATGGGTATTTAAGGAAATCAAAATTCTTCATCTGAACTACAGAGCTCTATCTACTCGTGTTGATCTTATTAACTTTGGGTTGGTAGGGGATGAGGACAAACAGAACAAAGAGGATGGGAAAAATTTGAAGTCTCTGCATGAGAGACTGGACACCTTGGAGAATACTGTGAAAAAACATATGAAGGACAATAATGTCTTCATGGGTACTGTATGCACCCTAAAATGGTCGCCTAGACTTTGGGCCCCATTTATTATTTTATCAATTTATCAATTTTTTGAATCAATGCTTTGGACCATTTTCAATTCAAATTAATTTCCTTGATCAAATTGTAATTAATTCAATTATTCAATTATTTCAATATTTCCTAAGGTTTGATCATTTTTATTTAATTAAAAGATTTAATCTCCCTTTTAATTAAATAAAATTTATCTTATTTAATTAAAGTAAATATTTCCCTTTTAATTAAATAAAATTCCTCTTATTTAATTAAATTCAATTCCTCCCATTTAATTAAATAAAATTCTTCTAATTTATTTAATTGAAAGAAAACCCCTCTTTTAATTAAATAAATAAAAATCCCCACTTAAAGCACTTTATTTGTTGAAAAAGGAAATGAATTAAATGAAAATTAAATAAAAATCCCTTTTTCTTCACATCCTCCTAAGTGGTGGGATTTTTGCCTCTTAATCATAGCCTTTGATTTTTGCCTCTTAATCTCAACCGT
>MU228187.1:36719-63877 GCA_018584345.1 Thuja plicata | reverse complement strand
ACCAGAAGGATAGTGAAGGATTTTATTGCAGTCTACAAGACATCAAAGGATAGGGTAATGATATTTGTTTCTAATTTGTTATATATGAATTGATATTGATTGAAGAAGTATATCAGAGGTTGAATAATGTTTATATACTGGTTTATGTGCAATTAGCATCAGCATTCAATCAGATCCTTTAATGACAAATGATTACATGATTTGATACTAAATATTTTGAAGAGAAACAAGGATTTATTACTTCAAAAAGTTCGTAGTTAGAAAGACATTAAATCAAGTCATCTTATTGCATTCAAATAAATTGTTTTCAAATCTGATTATACATTTAATAATCTGATAAATTCATTGAAAGATGCATGTACACTTTGGTGTAATTTGTTGAGGTAAAAGAATTAGAAAAAGAGAGAAGAAGAGAACTATATCCTGCTTTATGTTTTCAACTTGGAGTTGAACTTTGGATTCATGATTTGTATTGTAATAGAGATGATCCTATGATTTTTATCTCATTTTTTAGTTTGGAAGTTGGGGCTTCTTATATTTTTGAAGTTGGTGCTTCAGGTGTAAGGGATTCGTGTTCCTTGAAATCGGTGTTTCTAAAACAGGGTGTTGGTGCTTCCCAGAGTTGTAGCTCTAAAAGATTTGCCCAAGAGGCCGATAAAATTTTAGATTAAAAGTTTTTTTTTACCCTAAGGGGTTTTCCACTATAAATATTGTGTAATGTTTTATTCTTGCATTTCTTGTTCTTATTTCATAACTTCATATTATATTTGTAAAAGTGAAAAGATTGAAAAGTTAAAAAGAACAAGTTTCAATTAACCACTAATTCACCCCCCCCAACCTCTCAGTGGTGTTTGTATTCCAACAATTAGAGGGGTTTTTTTCTCTATGGGTCTGGATAAGGCACCTGGTCCAGATGGCCTTACTCCCTTACTATATCAGAAATGTTGGGATTTCATTAGGGAGGATATTTTATTGGCTATGGAGGAATCTAGACGACACACTTGCATGTTTAGATAGATAAATAATAATTTTATTACCCTCATCCCTAAATGTGAGCATCCTACTTCCTTTTCGGATGATGAACCAATCTCTCTTTGCAATACAATTTGTAAGATCTTCACCAAATCTATTGCTCTTCGATTGGGTCAGATCATTCCTAGAGTCATATCAGATCAGCAAGGGGGATTTATCGCTAGTAAGGACACAGTAGAAGGGGTAATTGTTGCACATGAAGTTCTTCATTCCATTAAGGTTGAGGGAATGCAAGCCATGATTATGAAACTTGACATGATGAAGGCCTATGACAGGGTGATTTGGTCTTTTTTGACACAGGTTTTGATTAAAATGGGCTTCAATATGAAGTGGGTTAAGTGGATCTTATCACGTATTAAAGGGGCCAAGTTTTCAGTTCTTATTAATGGTTCCCCATGTGGCTTCTTCTCCTCCACTCGGGGAGTACGACAGGTTTACTCCCTTTCACCCTTTATATTTATCATAATGGATGAAGGCCTTAGTAGATTAATGGCATATAAGAAGGCCCAGGAGATTTTGGAGGGCATCTCCATTAGGGGCACACATCTGATCATTACACATACTTTGTCTTATGATGATTTTCTTTTGTTTGGAAGGGCAAACATGGTTGAGGCATATGAAATTAAATAGACTCTAGATGACTATTTCTCAGCATCAGGGCAAAAGCCTAATGAGATAAAGTCAAAAGTTTTCTTTTTCAATACTCCCTTGCTAATCCAACATGTCATCATTGGTTTTTTGGGCTTTGTTGTTGCAATTGTTCCATGTAAATATTTGGGAATTCCTTTCTTTCAAGGGGTAGGTAAGAAAACTTTTTGGGATAATAAACTGCAAGCCATTCAGGATAGAATTGCTTCTTAGAAGGCAAGGTGGCTCTCATTGGCAGGTAGAATTCTATTGGTAAAATATGTTCTTAGCTCAATTCCAAATTATGTGATGTTAGTTCTGATAGCTCCAAAAGGGGTTTTGGAGGCTATCCGGAAGTCCATTAAAAATTTCATTTGGAAAGGAAATCTTGATGATAAGCCTAATATTCCTCCTATATCCTCAATATCATCTGCACCCCTAAAGATTATGGCGGTGTTGGGCTACACAAAATTTTTGAGAGGAACATCAATCTAGGAGCTAAGTTATTATGGAACTATTATGAGAATCCCCATTCCCTTTGGGAAAAATATTGAGAGGTAGATATCTTGAAAATTCTGATCCAGCTAGGATTTTTACTATTAAGAACCCTCCTGCTCGATTTCCATGTGGAACTTCCTTGTCAAGAGTAGGAAAATTATCCTCCCACATATTTCTTAGGTCATAAACTTAGGCAACAAGGCAATTTTTTGTACTGATTCCTAGAATGGTCTTCCCCCTCCATCTTCTACTTGTAACCTTTCTTCAGCTAGACAGGTTTTGGAATGATGCTGGGGATTTCAGGTTGAGGATTATTTCATGATTGAATTGGTTGAGGGAATCTATAGGGTGCTTTGGAAGGATTTCTAACACCTTCCTTTTCCTCAAGTTGAAAAGGATAGTCTTTCGGGTTTACTTGAATAGAGGCCTCTTGTCTACATAGAGGATGATGATTCTCTCATCTCAGTTAAAGCATCTTCTGGGAGATATACGATGCGGGAATGATATTTATCTCTATCTACTAAAGATACTCAATTGGATAATACTTTGTCCTGATTCTGCTGGCACAACGCATCTCTTCTTAAATTAGGTTCATTCCTTTGGGTAGCACTTCATAAAAGAATACTATCCAGTGATCGACTTCTTAGATTGGGAATATCAGATAGATTTTTTTGTGTCCTTTGTGGGAACACTCTTGAAGATGCAAACCAATTTCTCATGAATTTTGATTCTTCCTATGATTTGTGGTCTTGGGCTTTTGGCAAACTGGGTTGCTAGGGTCCTTTACATTGTTACCTTCATCACTTTCTCCACCAATGGCCTTTACTTCACAGTGACTCTTTTTTCGTAGAAATTTGGAGGGTTGTTCCAGCTTCAATCACCTCGTATGTGTGGTGGGAAAGGAATAAGAGGATCTTCAGGAAGGAATGTTGCACGATTAACTAGGTCATTGTGTTGGTAGAGAAGTCAATCTTGGAAATGGTAAATGCCCATGTTATTAGTTCAAAGTCTCTATCATCAACTTTCTCTTCTCAGGACTCCAGGATTTTGAATAATTGGCCTTTGATTCAAATCACATTTAAGGGAGTTATTATTGGTAAGCAATCTAAGCAAGAAATTAGGAAGGATGTGAAATGGGAGTGTCCAGATAATTTCTTCATCAAGTTAAATTTTGACGGTGCTTCTAAAGGGAATCCAGGGGTATTGCGAGCTAGGTGGGTTCTACAAGACTCACAGGGCCATGAAATATCCGAGTGGCAGGTGTTAGACTTCCCTGTGGGTCCAATAATTTGGTAGAATCTAGGGCGTTATTGCTAGGTATTAGGGGGAAATCTATTTGGGTATAAAGAAGATTCATATTGAAGGTGATTCCCAGTTGGTCACCTCAGCGGTATCCTTGGGTAAGTCTATGAACTAGGAGATTAACTATGTTCTAAGTGAAGTGTACAAATCCATTCCATTATTTGAGGAATACAAGATATCCCACTGCTAGAGAGAGGAAAATGGGCTTACCAACTACCTAACCAATTTGGGAGTTTTATTATGTCATGGTTCTTTTGAATGGGATCACAATTAGCTGGTGTCTACTCTCTTTACCAGTAACAACTTGGCAAGATTCTCATAGGAGTTATCTTCATGATTTTCTTGCACTTAAGATGGATCGTGCCTTTGCAATGACTCTTTTCACTAGTTTGTTGGATAATACAAGTTACTCTACTAACTGGACACTGACCCAATCTATCTATATAGGCATTCATCTCCTCATGATAGATTGAAAAGAGAACTACCACCCAGATAGATATATAGGCTCGTGACAGATGGATAAAATGAGAACTATGGGATTGGGAGAAATCAACTCCCCATAGAGTTTTAGGTGGATGGAGAGATTGGAGTTTGATTTGGGTGTAGCTAGACATAATACAACATAGCCACACTCACCAGACAGAATTCAGCCACTCTCCATCGATGGCTACATCTATCTTCCACAATGACCCTACCCCATATGATTTCATGGAATACAGAGAGCTCGCGGTCAAGGACACATGACCTGATGGCACTGCGGGTCCATTATAGCTCAGGGATGACTTTTGATTCAAAGGGGTCTTCCTCTAGACAATTGATTACCTTTGCAAATGCCCATGCCAATGTGGGGGCAAGTTTAGGTCAAGAAGTTGATCGACTTTGCTATGGGGCAGAAATTTGAGTAGTAGTAAGGGATTTTCTGTCAAGATAATCTATATGGTCTCAAATTTCTATATTGTACATACATACATCCTCAGACATAGTATATTTTTGGAGTTCTGCTTTGGTTTCTAGGTGCTCGGGTAATAATTTTTAGTTTACCTTGGTTGAACTCCTAGTTAAGCTTCTTGCACATTTGTTTTTTCATCGTTGTGAAGGGGGGTTTTCTTCCCACTTCTTTCCCCCTAGAGCTTTTCCAAAGTAGTTATATAAATAAACGTATAATGGCTCTTCCATTTTTATTGAAAAAAAACACATTGGAGGAAAGGTTGATAGAAAAAGAGAATTAGATTTTGAAGCATACCTAGATTTGGCAAGGGCTAAGTTGGGTCTCCTAAACATGGGATAATGTTGGTTTGTTAGTTATTTTAGGGAGGCATTATAGATGTACTAGTAACACAATTAATATGACCTCTTTTGAGGTGACGAGGAAGAGGATTTAATGAAAGCTAGGGGATAAAAGGAAATTTTGATGGCGTCAAGCTACCTTACAACTTGTTTTCATTATTTGTGCTCCATTTTTTATTTAAAAAATCATCATCGGTAGATAGCATATGAAGCAAGCTTCAAGTTCATTTAGGCTTTTAAGGAGGAATAAAGGCTTTCTATCACCATTTTTATTCTCCAAGAAATTTAACTAAACATGGTTTCACTTTCATTGGTTCTGTAGACACTTTTCTTGCATCTCTCACTCATGAAATGAAAGGAAAAATTGAGTATGGATACCCCGATCAAGATATCATCTCTAAATAGACAGACATCATTTAATGGTTCCATCACATACTTCAGAATTAAAGAGGTATCCAAATATAATCACCATCTGATACTTCATGCTATAAAAGGAATTCTTGGTTTTAATTACCTTCACACAAATCATCAAATTAGGGTTGATTCAGACATATTCTGGTAAATTGTCACTTTAATTTTGGTGGTAGGGCATGACAAAATTGCAGTAGAAGGAATTTGTAACACACTGTTTGAGAAGAAATATTTACTTGGACTTCATGATGTAATTATCAACATTGATGAAAATTTAACAATTCCTTTTCCCATGGACTATGAAATGGTGATGAAAGCTAGTGGTAAGATGTCAAACTTTGGAACTCAAGTTTGAAGGAGCAGCTATGGAGGCCCTACTAGAAGAATTTTTGTGTTAAGTTCTGGGTGGGAATCAGAATTCATTGAATTAGCATTATGAAAAGGAATTTATGATTATTGAAAATAGTCCTTGGCATTACATACATTTTAGGACTTGGGGTATGTGCACCAAGTTGTGGACCAAAAGGGGGGTATAAGTGGACACATTTTTTCTGAAATCGAGTAAACCTGAACTTGGAACAGGCATTTGAGGGTCATGAACTCAAAATAAGAAGATGTGTAAAAAATAAAAATTGTGGTAATTTGAATATAGTTTCTAAAAAAATAATTTAAAAAAAAAAACTGATAAGATTAAGAGGGTCAAACCTCACACGCACGAAAACATGTTCCTAATTTTTTTGGAAAAACATAACATAGTTGTTTCCGTGCGCGGTACAAAAGATATAGTTATATTTTTTATTTTTTAAATCCCTTTGGTAGGATGATAGGTAAGAGTGAGATCTAGAAGTTGTGTATTTTTTTGTAATTTTCCAATGAGTATTTTTTTTTTGTGATTTTTGAACTGATCACATCCTGAAAATTTGGTACCTGTTCGTGCGTTGGGCATAAATTGCATCAAAATAATAAAAAATGAATTTTTTTTTAAAGAAGTGTATAGAATCAAGTGTAGAACCATAATATGTAATTTATTTGTAATTTGATTAAGTATGTCAAAAGTTGTTAAAAAAATGGTAGACATATGTCTGTGAGGACAATCAAAACACTGGTAAAGAAAATTAAAGTTTACTATGCTAATATTGTCCAAAAATAGAAAAATTTATATGGTTAGAAAGCTAAGAAGACATATGACATTATGGTGAAAATTATAAAGCTACCCAGTTGAAAAATTGTAAACTTGATGAAGATAAAGTCAAGAATTTATCTTACAAGATGAAAAAATGTCTAAAAGAACAAAAATGGAGTGAAACTAAGCCTCCAAGCCTTTGGGTCATTTTTCAAGCCTCTTCCTGAGCCATAACCCGATCGGGTTCTGAAAAGAAGAAAGTACTTCAAAACCCAATAGGGTTTTGAAGAAGTAAAAACTATTCATTTTATTCTCCATAACCCGAGCGGGTTATGAAGAAACTGAAATAGGATTTTCTTCTGGAAGCCATAACTTCCACATACAGAGTCCGATTGACCCTATTCAAAAAGCGTAGGAAAGATCTTGAGATGATCTAACCCATGATTAACCTAAAATCGTCTTTAGTCATCAAAATTGTTTTCCATCCATTTGAATCAAGTAAGGTATAAAATAGGTACTCATTATTGCCCATACATGCAACATATAGGAAAATGAGTATACTCTCTCTCTCTCATGAGGGGCCAAACTATTCCCTTAAGTGGCAATGAAAAATCAGCAAATTAGGGTTAGTCAACTTGATGTGAAAATTTCAACTAGCTATCAACCTAATATCCACCTAAATTTCAACTAGGGTTAGTCAACTTGACGTGAAAATTTCAAGTAGCTATATGAGAATGTATATAATTATTTACACACCCAATTCAAGGTTATAAGAGAAGATTTACTCGAAGCTTATAGGGAGTGTGTGAAGAAAATTAGAGGGTGTTACAAGAAAAAAATGGGAGTTTGTTGAGCAGAAAGGGTCCTCTGATTTCTAGGTTTATAACTCTGTTGAATATGTGGGGATGAGAGGAGGTAAAGATGGTGTAGAATTTTGTCTTTTATTCAATATTCTGTTTATAGAGAAGTTAGTTTATCTGGAAGCCAAAACAACTCTTCTTGAATGTAATTCTGATTGGAAACAAGTCTGCAAATGTGATTCTTGATGATAGTCAGGAGGCAGCCATTAATCATGGGCTCACTAAAACATTGGCCATTATTTAGGTCCCTCCTAGCACTGAAAAACATTAAATGGGTTGCAAATTGTAAAGGCTTTGCTTCATAAGATTTCAGATTCCTCTGGTCCCATTCTCATAGTGTGCTTTACTAACAGAGCTCTTGATCAATTTTTGGAGGGAATATATGAATACAAGAAAAGTCTAGCAAGGTTAGGATCTAGAACTCAGAGCTCAATTCTTAGCAAATGTACCCTTGACCAGGGACAAGAGAGAAATATCATATTGTTTTCTTTGGTAAGAAACATTGAATTCCTAATTTGAATGTAAAAACATCAGAAAATATAGGATTTCTTAACATTCCAAACAGAACTTGTGTTGCCCTTTCCAGGGCTAGAATTGGTCTATATATCTTTGGAAATGCCAAGCTAGTCTCAGACAATTATCCAGTGTGGAGTGATAACATAAAGCATTTTAAATATAATGGGTATGTTGGTAATGGAATACCACTATACTGTACTAAACGTCGAGATGATGTTGGACATGTTGTTACCAAATCTCATGATTTAAGGAGGTATGGAGATGGAAGTATGAGATTTTGTACCAGGAAATGCAAAGAAAAATTAATTTGTGGTCATCTTTGTCTCAGGAAATGTCATCATGGAGGACATGTGAGAAATGGATTTGCAAGGCCCGATGAATGAAGAAGTTTGAATTTTGTGGACATGTTTGTAGGAAGGTTTGTCATGCAACTTCCTATGACCCCTTTCGACACATTAGAATAATCAAGTGTGTCTGAAGGGGTCGTAGGACCCCTTAGGACACACTTGAGTGTTCTAATGCATCGGAAGGGGTCATGGGGACTTCCTAGGGGTCATAGTATGCCTTATCATGCGTTAGGACCCCTAGGATGTCCCCATGATCCCTTTCAACACTCAAGTGTGTCCCAAGTGGTTGTAGGACCCCTCAGGACACACTTGAGTGTTCTAATGTGTTGAAAGGGGTCATGGGGACTTCCTAGGGGTCCTATTACACTTTATCATGTGTTAGGACCCCTAAGAAGTCCCCATGACCCCTTTTGACACTTTGGAACAATCAAGTGTGTCATAAGGGGTCCTACAACCTCTTGGGACACACGTGAGTGTTCCAATGTGTTGAAAGGGGTCACAGGGACTTCCTAGGGGTCCTAACACATGATAAGGTGTACCTTCCAATCTTTTATTAGTGGCTTGTTCTATTTTACTCACTTGAAACACCTATGTACTAGGAGGGTATTAAATTGTAATAACTATGTACAAAAGGTTGGAAGATTGCAGAAGAAATCATGGATGGTCATTGAAATAAGAAAAGGCAACCAATCAGTCATTTAAAAAATTTCATGGGCGGCCATTGAAATATGCTATTTTGCTGGAGGGAAGAGAAGAAAAATTTCACTAATTTTCAATGGCCTAAAGCGAAGGGAGAAACTCTACTTCTAGATGTATTTCAGGTTGCCCATCTATATAGTTTGGTGAAGAAGGGTGTACAGTTTTTGATTCCTACTGCTCCAATTGTTACCTAAGGGTCCTAACATGTGATAAGGAATACTACGACCCCTTAGGATACACTTGAAGATTGCAGAAAAAATCATGGATGGCCATTGAAAGAAGCAAAGGCGACCAATCGACCATTTAAAAAACTTCATGGGCGGCCATTGAAATAAGCTAATTTGTTGGAGGGAAGAGCAAAAAAATTTCACTAATTTGCAATGGCCCAAAGTGAAGGGTACTTCCATATGTATTTCAGGTTTCCCATCTATATAGTTTGGTGAAAAAGGGTGTGCATTTTCTGATTCCTAATGCTATATTTCACTCACTTGAAACACCTATGTACTAGGAGGGTATTAAATTATAATAACTATGTACGAAAGATTGGAAGATTGCAGAAAAAATCATAGATGGCCATTGAAAGAAGAAAAGGCAACCAATCGGCCATTTAAAAAAAATCATGGGCGGCCATTGGAATAAGCTATTTTGCTGGAGGGAAGAGCAGAAAAATTTTGCTAATTTGCAATGGCCGAAGAGAAGGGAGCAAATATACTTCCAAATGTATTTCAGGTTGCCCATCTATACAGTTTGGTGAAGAAGGGTGTTCATTTTCTGATTCCTACTGCTCCAATTGTTACCAATTTGTGCCTCCTAAATACTATGAAGATTACCATGTACATGTCTTTTATACAAACTTCACGGGGTGAAGGCATAATACAAAATACTAAGGGCAGAGGGTGAGAAACAATTTGGAATTACTCAAAATCTGCGAGAAGAGATGAGATTATTGCGAAAAGAGGGGGAAAATCAACTGGGTCAAATTATCCAAGCCATGAGACAACAAATTTCATCATTGCGTTTAGAGAGTGAGAAGCAATTAGGAACAATTCAAAGAATGCAAAAAGAGATTGAAATCTTGCGTGCAGAGGAAGCGCAACAAAGTGAGTGCAGAAGAGGAGATTGAGTTTATTTGAAAAATCTCAGGTGAAGCATTGGATAATCCAGATGTCATGCTCTATGCTTTTGATGGTTCAACATTTCAAGCGCATTCTCTCATTCTCGTGAGTGCTCTTTTCATTTTTCCCTAGTTTTAACATTCCTAGGGGTCCTAAAACATGAAGAGAGAGAGAGAGAGAGAGAGAGAGAGAGAGAGAGAGAGAGAGAGAGAGAGAGAGAGAGCATACTCATTTTCCTATACATTGCTTGTATGGGCAATAATGAGTACCTATTTTATACCTTACTTGATTCAAATGGATGGAAAAAAAATGTTGATGACTAAAGATTATTTTAGGTTAATCATGTGTTAGATATTCGTCTCAAGATCTTTCCTACGCTTTTTGAATGGAGTCAATCAGACTCCGTATGTGGAAGTTATGGCTTCCAGAACAAAACCCTATTTTAGTTTCTTCATAACCCGCTCGGGTTATGGAGAATAAAATGCATACTTTTTACTTCTTCAAAACCCAATCGGGTTTTGAAGTACTTTTTGCTTTTCAGAACCCGATCGGGTTCAAGAGAGATTGAGTTTTTTTATAATATTTTCTTGGCTTGGTTACCAAGCTTAGAAAAATTTCAAATTTTCAATAACCCGATCGAGTTATACAGAATTTGAAATTTTTTAAAAAGATGTGTCCACTTTTTCGGTCCACAACTTGGTGCACACACCCCTTGATTGAATTGGATTTTATTTGGGATTTGATTGATTGGAATTAGATTGAAATTTTTGTTTGTTGGTTGAAATTGGTTTTTCATGTTTTTTTTTGTTGGATGAGGGCTAGTATGCTTGATTTTGAAATGAGATCTTGTATGTCAACTTTCCCAAGGTTTCATTGGGATGTTGAAGTAATTTGGACATATCAGTTTGAATCTTTTCACTCTTTTCACTTTTTGTTCTAAGATCTCTATATCTTGAGCCTATTTTTCCTCTGGTGGTGGAGAAATAGAGATGACATTTGTTGGGACATTATAAGGTTGACTTAAACTTTGGGACATTTATGAACTGGATTGGTGTGGTTGATTGTTGGACTGCAATAACATAGTCTCATGAGAGTAGGAAGGTTGATGTCGGGGTGATGTAGTTTTAATTGGAGGGTCACCTTCTCTACAATACCTGTAACACTAAGTCATCATGGTTGTTTTTGACATTGATCCAGGGTTCTTGGTGCTGAAATTGGATTGATGCTTTGATTTTTTTGTCTTGTAAAACCTTAGAATATTTTTTCAACTATGAAGACTATGAATATAGGAGATGAAGGATAAATGCAATCAATAGGTCCTAGAAAAATGTAACATGCATTTTTGGTATTTTTAGGAATTTAAAAATGCAACTTCTGGATGATAATGCAACCTATGTTTTTGATATTTTTGGAGACATTTAAATACAATTTAAGGATGATAATGCAAAGGATGCAAACTAAGGACTACGAAATGAAAAAATATGTTTTGGGTTTTGGGACTTTGTAAATCTTGGAAAATTTAAGCTTGAAGGTATAAATCTACAACTATAATGAAGTGAGGTCAAGAGCTTAAAGAATCAAAGGACAAGTTAAAATACAAAGGACCAAGCCAAAACCATCATCGACAAGACAGGGTATTGACTTAATGATGATGATGAAAAAAGGACAAATTATGACAAGGTCAAGATTCTCTATTCAATAACACAAGTTATAACCCCAAAACTTGAATTATTAGTATTTGCAATATCTAGTTTAGGTTCTAAATGCATAACATGAAAATGGTAATGCAAGGGGAAGGCAAATATAATCAAGATAATGCAATTTTAATGAGGATAAT
Organism: Thuja plicata; assembly: GCA_018584345.1. NCBI lineage: Eukaryota > Viridiplantae > Streptophyta > Pinopsida > Cupressales > Cupressaceae > Thuja > Thuja plicata. The sequence continues at coordinate 52,223 of MU228187.1, read as the reverse complement.
GATAATGAAAAGGTTGATAATGAGTCTAATTGTGCAATTATGAGGTAAATGCAATGACAAGGGTAATAAATGAATATAATGTAAAGGAAAATATGTCCTAAGATCTAAGGCAATGACTATGCAATGAATAATCCAATTATAAGGACTATGAAATAAAAATGAGGGCTAATGCAAGGTCTAAAGAAAGGAATAACCTACGGTTGAAACAAGATTTCATGTTTTTGAAAGGTTTGAAAGTCTATGTTTTTGAAAAGTTTGATCAATTTTGGACAATTTTTGCAATTGTTGAGTGAGGTGTTTGAATGATGCAATTTGTTTAGCACACACATAAGACGCATCAAGAAAAATGGTTATTTTTTTTTACTTTTGAACAAACACTTTACAACTTAGGCTTTGTGAAGGATAGTACTTATTGAATTCCCTTGCAATAAAATACTACATTTAGCCAGATAGATAGATTCTTGGAGGCACTAACTCCCAATTACATGACACACACTTCTTGGGTGCACCAAGCATCCAATTTCTAAAGATCAAAAGACCTAGAAAAGTTTTCTATCTAAAATTAAAGAGTACATGAGGGGTATCTTTAGGATGCATGTATCACAATCCTTGCGCCAACAAGTAGGGGATTTTGGCCACTACATAAATGGTTTCTAGTCAACAATTTAACCAACATGTTTGACCATCCAATAAGCCACTTAAGGCTCTAACCAATCCTACTATTGGCTTGATATACACAAGGTATGTCCCTTTTAAAATTGACACCATATGGTAAGTTCTAATACTAGCTAGACCTGGATTTGGCCTTATCCTTAATTTATATAGTGGATCAATTGACACCTACTTGAGGTCATTCCCTTGAGGTGAGCACCCTGTTTCCAACCAAGGAAAACCTCTTTACTAGGGTTCTAATCTAAATAGAACATGTGCCAAAGTATTAAATACATCAAACAAAGCTCATGGACCTTAAGAAATCAAAGTGTGCTCTAATATAATGAAAAAAATACTCAAGGTCTTTGTCATATGTCCTGCAAGCAGCCCATTAGTAGTTTGACTGAGAAATATTCATCCCACAATCGCCATAATTCTACATAGATTGATTAGTAACACAAACATTTACGCTAACCAAAATTAGAAACTTTGAAAAATAGGAAGTAGGAAGCATCAAATAAGAAACAATGTATATCGTCCCAATTGTACAAATCTACTCCCAACTGTGTAAATATTAACCCAGTTCTACATAGGGACAACACCCAACTATGTAGAAAAACTCCCCACTACACATAAACTAGTACAAGTGTGCACCAGAATAGACTAAGTGTGTAAAAATAGTCCTAAGTGCACAAAGACAGACACAAAATACATAATGACTTGAACATTTGATTCTAAACTCATATTCTGATTGCAAATAGGTTAATTTACCCCCTACTTAGATCTATCTAAGTAATTTATCATTCATTCTTCCATCCTAGTTAAGCTAGATGAGAAATTTATGTTCAGTTGAGACCTAGTTAAGTTAGATGTGATGTATAACCAATTTAAGCCTCCTAGTTAAACCATATGAGATATTGCATTTTTTAAATCCAAATTAAAGGTGTGTGATTCATTTTATGCCCAAATGAAGATTTGAGGTTTATTTTATGCGAAGAAAAATATGCATGTTACATCAAATTGAAAACCCCTATTCAAATGTCCTAAAATCTATCCATTAAGCCCAACAGTGCAGGAATCATTCCAGTTCTATGTAGTAATTATAACCAACTACGCAGAAACTCTCCCATGTGTGCAGTAGAAGAGCCTAACTACAAATCAAAAGTGCCTAATTGTGCATGAAAACTCCCACGTGTGCAACTTAATCTACCAACTGCGCAAAGACGAGATATATACTTGTAAACACAAAAAATCAATCAGTATAAGCATGTTCACATCGGGTTCACTAGAATGTGGACTAGTAAATGGGGAAATAAAAAATATATGCATGAAAAAGGTCAACCACAAAACCCACACATCATGCAAAAGCTAAAAATCCAAATCAAACCATTAGAGACACTAAGACAAATCTCATAAAGCATGAAACTTAAATCAAGAAAGTACTCCCTTAGTGAAGCCTTGATGCTTTTCCTCTCTTCTCTAATCTTGATATGTTTCTCTACGCTGAAAAAATGCACTCATAAAATGAAAGCAATAGGATGTTGATGACAAAAATACTAAGAATGTGGTTCCAAGAATGGGAGAATTGAGTCCAATTTATAGGATTTTGGAACTTAAACTAGAAGACGAGATTGGACTCCAATCGGCGATCATGATCACATGTGAGGATTCCAAAACGGAAAATGTCATAAAAAGGGAGAACTACATTTGGAAAATGTCATAATTATGACAATTTGAAGAGTTGCATTTGTAAATGCGCAAATTAGGATAAATTGAGAAAAGGGAAGGTGTAAGAAGGTGGAAGCACAAATTTAGGGATGAAAGTAGAATTAGGGGAGATGGAGGCTAAACTTAAGGGATAAAATCCCACTTGGAAAATGAGGGAATATTAAATATTAAAATTTAATTTAATTCCCACATTTAATAATTGTAGAGAGAGACAGAGAGGGGGGGGGGGGGGGGGGGGGGGGGGNGGGAGTGAGACGTAGCAATCAAGAGAATGAATAGATAGTGGAAAGAAATAAAAAAATAAAGGGCAAGAGATGAAGAGATAGGAAGATAGAAAAGTAAAGAGATTGGGGTAAGGAGGGAATGCAAGGGAGAGAGAGAGAGAGAGAAGTGAGAGAAATAGAGAGAAGAGAGGGAAATAGATATAAATCTAGTTTTTTTGAGAGATAAAGAGTGAGATAAAGAGAGAAAGTGAATGTTGATATGAGCGTGCTGATTGCTGAAATTTGACTAAGTCTAAAATTTGATATGATCTTCAAAAATCTAGAATCTAAATTATAATGCCTACATATTTAAAACCAATTTTAAACATCTCGACAATATATACATAAAATATAGCTATTTTATAAGAAAGGAAAAACATATATTGAAATATGACTTATACTTAAATGTTATATTTGTTGTATATATTATTTCTCTGTAAGTGCATTTAACTTGAATTTGAAAACCTTGATCAAAGAGAGAGATAGAGAGAGACAAAGACAGAGACATAGAGAGAGAACACATGTTTTTACTACAACATTTGGTGTGAGCCAAATATGGTGCATTCCAAATAGACCTGGTGTAGCCAAGATTATGGCTTAACATGTCAAACCATATGGCATGCACCATATATGGAATGTTCCATATAGGATGCACACCATATGCCTTTTTGGGGACAAAAATGTTGAGTGACAACTTTTTGTTCTCCCATCTTTGTAAACTTACTCGGTTGTTCCTTTTTTTGCGCACCTCTGTGCAATCTCCCAAAACATTTCAAAATTGTTCTCTCTATTCTAACATAGGTATTTCTTCTCCTTTCAAAAAGTAAACTTTTTTTAATTATTTCTTGTTGCTCTAAAAAATACATTCTTATTATTTTGTATCTTGTTCACCTAGTACCCATATATATAGTTAAAACAAATATCTTATGTCCCATTTTTTTAAGAACTTCACATCATACATTGGCCGTCATCCTTGTCAATCCTTGCATCGACCTCATTTTCCATCTGCAAAACCTATTTTCAGCCACTATCATCAAATGTCTCTTTTCCCCCTTTGTTTATCTAAACTCTACATTTAGATTCGATTAGACATTCAACTACCAAATTTGGTATTCAAATTTACCAGTAATAAAATTTGATAACAATACATTGCATTTGATTGCAACCTCATGAATTCTTTAACACAACTCATTTTGATTGGTCAACAATGTCTTCAATTCCATTGAGGAATTTGTAAAACAATTCCAAATAACTTTGTTTTACCAGTCAAGTTCAAGAAGCCATGTTATATTGAGAGATAAAATTTTGATCCTCAAACCCTCAACATTTAAATATTGAACATCAGTTTAAAGCAAATCTTTAGCTAACACAATAAAGATATATATAAATATCATTTATAGTTATGTTGTTTAGTGATATTTTAAGTTTCCTGTTACCATGATGAAAAAAATGAGAAACTCCCATAATAGGCACATAGATACAACTTCTGATTGTCTTCTTTGTATAATGGTTCCAAGGAAATATGTTACTAATATAAATAACACACTTGGAAATCCCTTCATCAATGCACACCTAGTTGAGTTCAATGACCAGTCAATGCCAATAATTACTTATAATACTCTATTTTTTTCATGTAAGAAAATAAAATTTCTATCAAAAAACATCATTCCAAATGGTGCTCTATTTTCTATTTTAAACTAACCATACTAGTATTGCCAGGAATTTGATTTCATGCGTCTCTTGTTTATCATAGTGAGGATCATCTTGAAAACATAAAGCCAAAAATAGAGATCACTAAATTCAAGGTGAAGCCTCCAAAAGTTAAATTGGAATTATTATCATAAAATATATTTATACTTTTCCTTTTGTTCAAACAAAGGAAATATCTAATCGACAAAGGAATTTTGAGTCTTTTAGTGAGGTGTAAATTTATGACTGGTTCACTTTAACAAGTGATCCTTGTTTATATGATGTTTTGTATTGTGTTGTGATAGACTTTTGATCAATAATCAAAGGGTCAACATGGAATGGTAATCCTAGTAGCATGAGATAGTTTTTTAAATCATGTAGCATTATTTAAATGTTGGAAATAATTCCAACTTCCCTCATCTAGTCTATCATATCTTATATCATCCATATCCACAACATATCTGTAGACTTGACACAAATGGAGATTGAGACAAAATTCTCAAGGATTTAAAAAGATTTTATATTAGTTCATCCAACCTATCATTGTCTCATATAGAGTGTTTCTCACACACTTTTTGTGTAATAGGAAAAACATTATTTTATGTGATGTTCCTTATCCTTTGTATATGTTCATTTTTCTATATAATGTATGATTGGATTTTTGGTCTGCAATCTCACAATAGAGGGTCCAACTCTGCAAATTTGCAAGGAGAAATTTATAAGTTAAATGTAAGGTTGTAATAGTGTTGGTACGAAGAACGAGAGCTCGATCAAGTTAATGTAATGCTTATTTTTGTTTAATATATAAAATTTGTATTTGTTTGTCTCTTATTATTTCTATTTTTCTTTGCCTCTTCACTCCAACAATCTCAAGAAGATGTTATATAATGATATCATGGTTCATTATTGGTTCCTAGGTTTCAGTTTTGACATTGATCTTATTAGATAGATATTTGTATTGAGAATATTGTTTATTTTCTTGGTAGCTCCATGATAGTGTTTGTTACATTTGGATCATGGTATGGACTAATTACATGTACTCATGGATACTAGGAGACTTGGGTGAGGCTAGGAGATCTCTTTGGATTAGAGACATGTGTTGAAAAGGTTACTCTTTGATGAGATTTATAGTAGGAAATATATCACATTCATTGGATGTGATTTCAGTATGGACCTAGAGGATATTGTTCTTGGAGTGAATCATGATAGCTCAATTATCTCAGAGGAGCATTCTCATTTCCTACTCTTAGCCTACTTGGAGGTTAGTCATTTGAGAAGTATTGTCAATTCTTGTCCGTTAAATAAATTGTACTTTAAATGCTTTTTCTTGTCATGCACATGGACCTTGAGATATGGTTATCTTGTTCTGAAATGTTCATTTTGTTAGAATTTGAAGAATTCATTCACCAAGATCCACTGTATGCAAAATACATAGAGATAAAAAGTGACTTAATCATTAAATCAATAATGATTTAATTAATAAGTGAAAAGGTGACTTAATAATTTAATTAATAAGTGAAAATATCTTTTTACTCTAACACTCCTCCTTAAGATAAACTTAGGGAGAAGCTAAAAGATAGAAATAACTATTGAAAGAAGGAAAATGGGTTCTGGCAACAAGGCCCGATCAGATACCCAAGTATAAAAAATCTTTGTAATGAGGAGAAATAGAGAAAACCACATTGGAAAAACCCTACTCCAAAAAGAGATGAAGCCTAGTGAAGGATTGAAAAAGCCTCCAAACTATAGAATGTCCCAGAAGATAGGAAAAAAGATCATGTAGAGAAGACTGTAATCTGCATGAGTGCCCTAAAATGACACTACTCAAATCAGGATGAAAAATAAGGCAAACATCAAAACTTGAAGGTACAAATGAAAAAAACACCAAAGTCTGAAGAGATGATTAAAAGAACATGTAAAACACCACTGAAACATGAAGTTGCAAACACTGTCAAAGAATAAATATTGGAACCTCCACTGAAATAGAACCTAATTAGGTCAATAAAAGACTATAATATGTATGAGTGTCCTAAAATGACACTTCTCGAATCAAGATGGAAAAAAAGACAAACATCAAAACTCGAAGATACAAATGGTAAAAAACACCAAAGTCTGAAGCCTCCAAAATATGAATGAAAGAAGAGTGTCTATATGGTAAATGATCCATCTCATTGAAATGCATAGGTACCTAGCCACTACATCTTCCTAGTATATAGGAAAAAATTTTGAATACATAGAATCACTCTATCAAACCAAGGAAGCATATAGAACCAACAATAAATACCCTCCATAATGTTGATCATGGAGAAACGTGACAAATACACTAAGTCAGACTGCCAAGAATAACTACATGATGAAGAATGTACAAGCACAAATAAAGGATGTTGTCAAGGATGATCAATCACATGACACATATGAGGCTATTATTGTGGAAGGAACACTCACTTTACACAGGTACATCAAACAAATGCTATAGAAATTGATGTCTACAAAGCTCATGCAAGGAAAAAGATTCTAGGACCTGAAACATCTAAGATATCCACCAGAATGCAAAAAAACAAAACTGAATAAAATATACCTAGAGTAGATTCTGGCAATGAGACCCATACAAGAAGAAGGAGAACAGAACCAGCTTTCCAACAATATTTGGAAATTAAAAAATGTTGTCCGGAGGAGCAAGATATAGCGACCAGAGTGCAAAAAGGAACCATGAATTTGACTGATTAAAAACCCTACAAAATGACAAAAATAGAAAACCAAACCTGAAAAATTAGATCAAGCTCGGATCCAGCTTTCCAACGATATCTTGTTTGGCCAAAAATGTCTCCGTTTGCTCAAGATATGAGCAAAAAACCAAAGAGGACTTCAAAACAAGAAGAACTCCAAGTGATCTTAGCTAAATCTGGTGAAGATTCGCTAAATCTGGCGATGCCGATAAATTTGGTGGAACTGCTAAAATTTTGGCCAAATTTGGTGGAGGTACCCAGAAAAAAACATTTATTTTTTTAAAAAATAAATAAATAAATAATCTATTTTTTATTTTCGCTTTTGCCTCGATTTTTGTGCCCAAAAAATGGGTATGTACAATTTTTTTTGGCCTCAGATGGCAACTTTGCCCAAATTTGATGTGCCTTATATGGAAGTAGGGGTTTTTGGGCATTTTGAGCACATTTGTGATGTCAATTTGTGCTCAAAGTGTTCCAAATAAAAAATCTCCTTCAGATCCACACAAAAAACTCTAAAAAATTAATACCCTCGAAGCTTCAAAAAATCCTTAAAAAAACTAAGAAGGGGCTGCAACAACAAGGCTCTGATACCATATTAGAATTCAAATAATTCAATCACCAAGATCCATTGTATGCAAATTACCTGTCACAAAAGCAAAGAATGAAGACACAACTCATAATTATCTGAAAGATGAAATATTCCTTCAGAGAGAGAATAAAGGGATTTACAAAAGAATTAATAATTACAAAGAGATCAATCATTATAAAGGAGATCAAACACCTAAAGGTGAAGAAACCGAGGTTCCATGATAATAATTAATAATAGAATTATTTATTATTTCCAAAGTTTAGCTTAAGTGAACTAGAGATAAAAAATGACTTAATAATTAAATCAATAATGATTTAATTAATAAGTGAAAATACATTTTTACTCTAACACATTTGAGGACTATTGACATGTTTATGTCCTTAAGCATATGATTTCATTTTATGATAAAATTCATTTATGTGGAATTTAGGAAATATTATTGAGCCATTTTCTTGTTATGGAAGTGGATTTGAGTTTGATCTTCTTTGGTTAGAAATATTAGTAATTATATGATAAATATGTTATGTTTGATCCATGTGATTGAATGATTAGGTCTTGTGGAGGCTTGTAACATGGTGCACGGCTTAAACACCACACACTAAGCTTTGACTTAGTGCGTGTTGTCCAATATGGACCCCACCTTCATCTTCTCTATCTATTTCTTCTTCGTTTAACTGGGTCTATTTCTTCTTTGTTTAACAGCGGGTTGGGAGAGTTGAAATGTTTCCGAGTCACTTCATTGGCCACTTTGCCTTACTTTTTAATTAACATCTATGCTTATTTAGGTTTTTGTATATGTTTAGGGAGATTAAATCCATCAACACATTTTATTTCTTATGATTATATTTAATATGTTTATTTAATTTAGTCTAGTTTTTATATTATATTTTTATTATAATATTATTTATATATTTACTAATATTTAAAGTTTATATAAAATAATTTATAAGTGAAATAATAATTAAATATTTTATATGATTTTATAATATATTTTTTATTAAAATAATTAAATAATAAATTTTATTTATATATTTATTACTACATTGTATTATTTTTAATAAATTTTGTTTAAACATTAATATTAAAATCAAACATTAGGAATGATTGAGAAAAACAATGTCGAAAGAGCTCTGCTCTGCCTCTCTGCAAAAACTGTCAGATGCAAAACAGAAACCACCAGAACTGGAAACTGAGGATGCCTGGGAAACACCGACATGCCCTGCTGGAAGCGTTGGAAATGGCACCATTTTGCCCGTGATCGCTACGAATGCCAGGTGTGATTTTTCCTTTACTTCTATTTGCAATTTGCCTTCGTCTGCGCCTCCTCCTTGCCCTTCGTCAGAAACAGTACTCCCTGCATTGAACACCCCATTAATGGAAACCCTAACCTCTAAAATGCTTATTTTAACATTGACCTCCAAACTCAAATAACCCCAAACTGATAAACTTAAAATATTTTCAGAAGCCGTCACTCCTACCGTCATTCCCTCCAGCTCCAAATTTAACCCTTCTAATGAAGTCGAGGAACCTGGTAAGCAATCTGGCCCTACCTCACAATCTTTCACCATTGCTCCAAATTCAGATATGTTGGTAGAAATTAGAAATGAAAAAAATAGACTTAAGAACTCTGCAATATTCTTTGCAGCCGTTGAGGTTGATAAATGCCCTCCTCGCAAATTTTTGGATGATTGGTTCTATAACTATTGGAACCTCAAGCTTGGCTTCCATATTTAATTCTGTAGACAGATTCAGAAGGGTTTGTTTGTTATCTTCTTTAATAATCAGGAATCGCAGGTTGCTATACTCAAAAGGCAATATTGGACAATTGGTAATACCTCCTTTCATGCCCTAGCCTGGACACCAGAGGCTGTCCATGAAGAAGTCTTAGCCCTTTTGGCCACAAGATGGATTCTGGTTAAAATATCCCACCATTTTTATGGCATTTTCTTCCCCATATCTTAGAACCAATTGGTAAGTTTATTAGAATGGATGACATGTTCATTTGGTTTCGCATATGGATGCTCATGTTTTGATTTCATTTTACCCAGGTAGAGAAATTCCTAAAGATTTTGTGATCAACATTGACTCTGAATCGTTTTCCTGCCCAATTGAAATACTAGGTGGGCTTAATGCTTGTTTCTTGTGCAGAAAGGAGGGACACCTCTGCAAGGATTGTCCTATTATTAAAAAAACCCTATCCTGAACAGAAATATTGATCATAATATGATCACCAATAATTTGATTCCCAAAAAATGATAAATCTGGCAGCAGCTCGACCTCATTGACCTCCCCTGTGGTTGGTCCCTCTATCTCCAAGCCTCCATTTCTCTCCTAGCCTTCTCCTCTTTTCCCGACCCCCCCTCCCAATTTGGAGACTGAACTTACAGACAGTTTCCTTACAGTTTCAAAAAAAAGGAAGAAAAGGACCAGGAAACCTTTTCCCCCAATTGATGGATGTGCCCTAAAGGTGACTCCTTCTCATCAGCCGGCCATTGCTTCTACCCCATCTTCTTTGGTGGATACATCTTCCTCAAAACTAGGCTTTGTTGAACACGACAGTATGGAAACCCCTCTCTTGGATACCTCCCCAAAACCCTTCAAAGAAATCTCTGATGACTTTGTTGTCGAAGTTATCCCAGCTAATACTAAGAATAATTTGAATCTTATCTACTCACCTAACCCATTTATGGAACTTGATAACGCATCACAGAGTCTCTCGGATGATGATCCTGACCCCATTGATGACGTCCCATCCTCTAAACATAGAGGTAGGCCATTAGGGTAAAAAAATAAGCTCCCTTCAGTCAAAAAGGCTGGAGGGATATCCAATTCGGCCCTGGTGCCCAATGACATCTCCGCAGGGAGTAAAGCTGCATCCCTTCCTAAAGTTTCCTCATGAATTGTACTTCTTGGAATATCAGGGGACTTGAGTCCCCTGATAGAAAACATATTATCAAGCGTTTACTTGATTCTAATCAAGCTATGGATTTCCTTTTCCTGCAAGAGATTAAAGCAACTGATTTTACACTCGAAACCAACCTTAATTTTATTTGGAAGGATGCGATTAAATTCATTACTTAGCACCCTAAGGGAAGAGGTGGCATTTCTATGCTTATTAATCCTAAATGGGAAAGGGTTTTCATGGATAGGGCTATTTCCCCCTGTAACAGAGCTTTGTGGATTATTTTTAAAATCAACAATGCGGATTTTGGCATCTGTTCTATTTATGCCTCTAATGACTACACAGAGAGGTCTCGGCTATGGGCTTGGATGGACTCTCTACCTGACATAACATGGATCATTGGAGGTTATTTCAATATGATTGAGTGCCAAGAGGATAAGTTAGGTGGTCTGCCCTTCAGTTGGAAAGGTACTGAGAAGTCCTACTGGGACAAACTGAAGCATAATAGAACTCTTTTCGATACACTTTCTGGATCCAAGGACTCCAATCCTGGTCTTTGGCATACATGGTGTAATTTCCAAAATGGGCAAGCTAGAATCTATTCGAGACTTGACCAATTTTATGTCAACAAAAAAATTTTCACGGTACTTCCTAATGATAATAGTAACTTTGTTAGAGTTATTCCCACCACTCTTTCTAATCATCACCCGATCTCTTTTTGTGTTAAGCCTATCAACTCCTCTTCATGTACCATTCCCCCCACTTCTAAATTTTTTCTCAACACCTCTCTGCTTCAGGATGAAGATATTCTGGTGGCCATTAACCTCATTCGTAACTTTAACAAATTTCAAGTTCCTTATAACTCCCACCTAGAACTCTGGAATGATAACATAGTTGCCTGGCAATCCCTTTTAAAAACCCTTGGTTAGAAGAGGGCGAGGGATTTTAGGTACACCAAGAGGCTCCTTTCTGAGAATCTTCTAGAAACTGAGAACAAAATTCAAGCCAACCCCTGGGATGCATCACTCGTTACCCAACTGTCTAGTATTAGAGATACTCTTAGACAACATCAACAAACCAAGATTAGAGGGGCTCAAATTTGATCCCGGGCTCACTGGCTGATTGCTGGGGACAGGGGATCCAAGTTTTTCTTTAATATTATTAAAAATAAACAGGATAATGAATCTATTTGTAGAATTATCTCTGAGGATTAAGAAATTACTGATCTTGACGACATCAAACATGCTTTTGCCACCTACTATAAGAAACTGTTCACCTCTGAGGACACTGAGGAGGCTAACAATATTAGAGAACAATGTATATCCCTGATTCCCAATAAAATCTCCAACATTGATGCCTCTTTAATTAGTAAGGAAATCTCGATTGAGGAAATTAAAAATGCTATTAATATTCTGAAAGCGGATAAAGCTCTAGGGCCCGATGGGCTGCCTGTGGAGTTTTACAAAGCCAACAGTGAATGGATCTCCAAGGACCTTCATGATATTTACTTGGAAGCCCTTGAAACTGGTACACTGGGTAAAGACATTAATTGTGGTATCATTAAACTTATTCCTAAAGATGGGGATAAGGCCCTGCTAAAAAATTGGCGCCCTATCACTCTCCTTAATGTTTCTTATAATTTTTTTGCTAAAATCTTGGCTATCAGAATTGAGAATATTCTCCCTAAATTTGTTTGCCTGACCTAGACTAGTTTTATAAAGGGAAGATATATCCTGGAAAATCTTATTACTAGCTAGGAAGCCCTAAATTGGGCTAAAAATTCCAATCAAAACAATGCTATGTTCCTCTTGGACTTTGAAAAACCATACGACAGGGTGGAATGGAAATTCATATCCATGATGCTGAAAGCCTTTGGTTTCCCTAGAATATTTTGTAAAGTTGTTAATGTTCTTCTTACTAATGCCTTTTCTCAAATTATGTCAATGGCTCTCTATCTGAGGCTGTTTCCCTCTCCCGCTCCATTAGACAAGGTTGCTCGTTAGCCCCCTCCCTTTTTGTTATTGCTGTTGATGCATTGTTTTATATCCTTAGAGATGACAAACTATCTCGACTTGTGAAAGGCATCTCCTTACCCAATGGGGAGGAACTAATCAATTGTCAATTTGCTGATGATACGGCCATGTTCCATGACTCTTCTGAAAGTAACTTTGAAGCTATTCTTGAGAAACTCAAGATCTTCTGTACCATATCTGGAGCTCGGCTTTCTCATTCCAAGTCCATATGTCTTGGGTGGGAGGATCAACCCCCTAATTGGTTCAATAAATTTAACTTTCAATGGGGAGGTCCACACACCATTGTTAGATATTTGGGAATTCCTTTCTCGGTTGATCCTTCTATCAAGGACATGTGGCTTTGGATCAAAGAGAAAATATCAAAAAATTTGAACAAATGGCACAATAGATCTTTGTCCTTGGCTGGTAGAGTTCAAGTTTTCCAAAAAATTCTTTCGTCTTACAATATTTATTATGCTTCTGCCTGGATGTTCAGTAATTACCAAATCCTTGAAATCCAAAAAGAGATTAGGAAGTATCTTTGGTCAGATGGCAAAGGAAATCAAAAAACCCTGTTGTGAGGTGGGACTGGTGTCATACTGACAAACTCTTTGGAGGTATGGGGTTGAAGGACCTTAAAACAAGGGGGATTGCCTTAGCCACCAAATGGATCTTTCACTCTCTATCTGGGGATGATCCTTGGAAAGTGCTTATTAGAAGCAACATTGAAAGAGGGCATCCTAAGCATGCTAAGGAATGGAAAAACCTCGCTTTGTCTGACTTAATTTTAGGCACCTTTCCTATTTTGGTTCAGGGCTCGGCTATCTTCAAGTCCATATGGAAGGCCTGGAACTATGTCAAAATGTTTATTGCTAATAAGAATTTTCATGATGATAATCAGTTATTTGGTGGAACTTGCAACACTCTGGTAGGCCACTTGCCCTGACTAAGGGTTGCTCTGCTAAACTTTGGCATAAGATGGGTATTTCTTAATTCATGGATATGTTTGAGGGTGACAGGATAATTAGTTGGGAAAAGCTTAAAACCAGATTTAACATCCCCATTTCACAGAAGAAGACCTATAACATGTTAGTGAGTTCTTGTAGGAGTCTCCCTACCTGTTGCCATATTGACTCGGACAGGCTTTTAAAAGTTAAGTGGCCTGATGGTTCTAGCATGAATAAACTTAAAGCCAAGAGCATCTACAAAGTGATTAGCCAAAATGAATCCATCCTTGAACATACCAATAACATTTGGTACTCTAATCTTGATCCCTCGGATTGGAAGAAGATTTTTGGTAGATTTTGGAAGTCCCCTATTGAACCTAAAGTTAAATATTTTAAATGACTCTTAATTTTGGACAGACTCCCTGTTAGAAATGAATTCTCCTTTGAACAATGCTATCTTTTTTGTGGTTTCCCTGAGTCTGGTAGACATATCTTTCTTGACTGTAGATTTTCCAAAGAAATTTGGTGTATGTTTGATATTTTCATTCCTTATGATGTTGATATATTTGAGATTATATTTGGTCATATCAATGGTATTAATAAAGAGCTTAACTTGTTCTGGCAGATCCTATCTTCTAACATTTTGTTGCAGCTCTGGAAGTGTAGGAATGAGGAAAGATTTCAAGGTAGTACCAGGGTGCTTACTGAGTCTTTCAAAAGTCTCACATACTTAAAAAAAATTTTGCAGATTCAAATCACAATGAGGGTTGAAAAAGACAAGTTCAAGAGACTATTGAAGAGTGGTCACACCACTTTCTTCGCACACGAAGTCAAGGATGCTCAAGCCCTGAGGAACCATATTGACAATTTGTACTTATTTGAAAGAACTATTAAGGACTTCAACTGGGAACTCAAGAAAAATAGTAAGATGGCCTCGGATAATATGATCCTTCTTTTGCACCATGTTCAAAAGAAGAAGAATATCGTGTGGATGGAGGGCACCAAGGGCTGGACGACCTGGGTCGATGAATACAATAATATCTTACCTCAAGTTTGCTTTCTGTCTATGTTTTGATGATCAAATATGTTGTTAAACTCCTATACTCTCGTTTGAGGCCCTGCCTCTGTATTTTGTTGAAACTGTGAACTGCTTCATGATGTAAATTTTTATTTTGATAGCACTATATTTAATACAAAAAAAAAAACATTAGGAATGATAAGATATTAAATAGTCTAGATTTTTTTGTACTATTACCATTTGAAATTTTTGTGGTAGTGTGACCTTTGGATTACTACAAACTAAGCATTGTAAATTTTGTTATTACATTATACTCAATAGAAAAAAAAAATCAAAGATAAAATTTTGAATTTATATAAAAATATTATATAAATGAAAAAAAATATTGAATAATTTTTTAACGAAAACAAAATTAAATACATTTATTTTTATTTTATTTCTTATTTATATTTCATTTTATCATAATGTAACTTTTCACACCTATTAATACATTAACCAAAATATAAATTTTTAATTTATATAAAAGAATTAGGAAAATTAAATGAAAAAATAATAAATAAATTTTATTATTTCAATGAATAAATGAGTATTAAATTTGAGCTTTATATTTTATTCTTATTCTTATTTTTAATTTTATTATATTATGATATTTAATTTTTCTATATTATTTTTCTTTCAAACTATGTCTTTAAAATTGATATTAATATATTATTACGTGTAAAAAATTATGTTATAATAAAATTTAATATAATACAAGTGCCACCTAGTGGCTAAGTGTTTGCCTATAATTAATTATTGTTATAATATTGATATAATTTTTAATTAAATATATTAATTTTTAATTGTTGTATTTTTTTTTATGATTGTGGTATAAATAATATTTTTTATAATAAAAAAATTAAAATGTAAAATTATATTGGTAAATTAACTATAATAATAATTGAAATTTTAACAATTATAACCTAATTATAATCCTAAA
>MU228187.1:0-11823 GCA_018584345.1 Thuja plicata | reverse complement strand
TTAATTGGTGCTCTAAAATTGGATCTTAATTAGCTTTTGATTAATTGCATCTGCATAACTATCTTAGATCATTTAGCATAGTTTTTAAATCCTTCATTTAGGTCTTCGGTGTAGTCACTGAGCTTGCGATGATCTGAGAGTAAGCTCATACTCCCGCCTACTAGAAGGCAACAGATCGACTCTTTCAGACATACAAGATGAATGAATCCATATTCATTCTTGTATGCAGCTAAAGTATAATGACCATATTGAAGTGTACTACTAAATTAGAGGCCCACATTTAGCTAGCACATTTTTTGTGCCCACCATGGGGTTCGAACCCACGACCACAAGGTTAATTTTTGCGAGTTTTGTGGTAAATTCCTGGGCTATTTTTTTAGAAATATGACTAATTTTTTTATTGGTACATGCACTTATGAAATGATAAAAATCCAAAATTTATATTTCTAAAATGGTATTTGAGTTATCTTTCATTTGCAGTTGGTTTGAATTAATTTTATTTAGATTTGCAAAAGTTATGGTCATTTTAGTGCAGACTAGTCAAAACTAATTTTCCATAAATCTGACTGATGTTTTTATTGGTACGTGCACTTATGGAATGATACAGATCCAAAATTTATATTTTTAGAAATTTATTTTAGTTATCTTTCATTTTCAGTTGGTTTGAATTAATTTCATTTAGATTTTCAAAAGTTATGGTCATTTTAGTACAGACTAGTCAAAACTGATTTTCCAGAAATTTGATTGATGTTTTTATTGGTACGTGCACATATGAAATGATAAAGATCCAATATTTATATTTCTGGAAAAGTATTTGAGTTAGATTTCATTTTCCACTAGTTTTAATTAATTTCATTTGGATTTGCAAAAGTTATGATTGATTTAGTGAAGACTGGTTAGAACCTGATTTTTATGACAACATGTTTTTCGATTATCAAATGATATATTATCTTTGACTAACCTGATTTTCTAACACGTGGGATTGACAAGCTGTGTATTTTTTTTTTTATGGATTTTTATAATAGTGGGTTGCATGTGCATGAATAGGTAATGTTTTCATAACAGTGGTTTGCAGGACACTAGAAAAGAAGACTAAAACACAAACTACTCACAAATTGGTTTTGCAGGTTGCCTTTGATTGATAAAATGCAAAACATTGTGCTTGCATCTTATTTTTGATTTCTTAAAATAGGAACCCACATGCAAGACTTCTTAAAATGAGCATTTTTTTATGTTTTAGGAATGACAATGATGTCAAGAAACTATGCTCTCGCCCTTTTGGGATGATAAAAAATCCAAAAACATTATTGTCATTTTCTCATTCTGCTTGAAGTGTCTTTTAGTTTTGTAAATCCTAGGAATTGCATGGACGTATCCTCTTCCCTCACCTTCATGGATCTTGGGTGAAAGAGAAATCCATACAAATCCTTTAGCGTGGCTACCTCCCAAGTGCTTTAACAGAGCCGGTGAGAGTGGATTGCCCAACCGGTAACAGGCTGAAGCCAAGCCTTTTCGAACCGGTATACAAAAAATATCATTGTGATTAGTCTCACAATGGACAGGTGTGAATTCGTTGTGGCAACCAAAATATCTTCTAGTACCCTAGTGGTGCGTTAAATTCCCTACATTGTTAAGGTGAAAGCCTTGCTTTGAAAGGATTGGGAGAGCCCCCTTAATTGGGAATATGACTTGATCACAACCACCTAAACAGATGTCCTTACTACAAACTTTGTTCTAGTATCCAAAATCCCTCTATCTGTTGGCACGGAAGGTCAGAGACCAACTAAGACGTCCCACACTTTCATGGCTCTTAGTAGAGACAACGGTCACTTGGGAAGTGATTACCCTTGGGATTCAAAGCTTGGCGTGCCTGAGAAGTGAGTGCACATGTAAGGAGGAGTCCGTGCCTCCAAGCTTCTAAGTTGTCCACTATGAGTAGACATGGCTGAACTTCGGTTCAAGTGGGAACTCAATAGATATTTCCCTGGCTATCCTAGGATTGTGGTGTGTTTGTTATTTTATTTTACAACAAACAATCTGCATGATGTGTCTTGCATGAGTTTTCACTGCAACAACAACTACAACAATCAAACAATCCATAAACTGTACACTTTGGATAATTTCTTATCTTGTCTCATCTGAAACTTCAACAATCCTGTCGAAACTCTGTCAAAATTCTGTCAAATTGGTTTCAAAAACTTATCGAAACTTTGTCTTCCAGTAGTCTATTCTGAAATTTGTGATGTCATAACACTTCTGTTAGTTCACATTGCAACTACAATCTGTTGTTAGTCCAACCTATCACTGTCTTTAAATTTGATGTCGTTACGCTTGTCCAATTGACCGAGTCCTTTGTTCAAACTTATCATCTTTGCCTGTGTTGTCCTTATTCTAGGTTGTGAGAGCAGGTTCGTTAACCTTGACTCAAGATCAGAGTCTTTGCTATCTCCATCCTCAGTTGGACATTTAGCTTTTGGTCTCTTTGGTCTTGTACTTAGACAACACTTTAGATTTCACCATGGTGTCAATCAGACGAATCAACTTATCTTATGCCTGTGCAAACTAGAAGTCATTTTAGAGAATTTCACGAAGAAGACAACCAAGGATTCCCATTCAAAGACAACTCCTTGTTTGGAGAGAACCCTCTCTTTGAGGGAGATTCTCGAATTCCTCCTAGATCACAATCCCCAAAGGACAAGTTACCTAGTCCTAAGATGTCAGAAGAAAGACAAGGTAGAGGTAGGTCTCGATGGAGAGCCCTCTCTAATGGTACTGGACCATTGCAATAGTCAAAATTTCTCGAGTCCATCAAACCCTGGTGAGGAAGAGATTGATGAATGTCTCTAGGATAAGAGGTTTGTAAAACTCATGAAAATAATCATAAATTGGGATAAAGAACAATATTTCCTAGATCTAGCAGAGCAAGGCGCTCAACTTCCACCTCACTTCAAAGATGAGGATATCATTGCTAGGGAAGAAGAAACTCCCATGACGCTCATAACTAAACAAATGCAAGCTATGCAAATGGAATTACAAAAAATCCAAAAGGAAAAAGAAACGCCCAACACAAGGTTTTCTCTAAACACAATCTATCCTTTTCCTTTTGACAAAGATTTGTACTTGCCTCCGTTCCCACGCAGGGTTGAAATTCCATGATTTGATAAGTACAACGGTCACTCTGATCCACAAGATCACATCCAAGAATTTTGTGCTCTTTGTACATAATTTATGCATGATGAGACATATCTTATGCGTCCCTTTCCCCAGAGTTTGAGTGGCCAATCTATGGAGTGGTTCTCAAAGTTACCCACTGGTATAAATTTTTTTGATGAATTGATAAATCTATTCTTGCAACAGTACTCTTACAATATCCAACATCCTGTGATGATGATTGATTTATGTAACACGAAGCAAAATACAGGAGAACCCTTTTTGACCTTTCTTCAACGATGGAGAAAGATGTTTTCTAGATATCCACGCATCGTGCCTGAATCTGAAAAGATGGATATTTTCGCTAGTGTTCTCATTCTAGAACTAAACTACCCTCTTCAGATGCAATGTCCACCCTCTTTTGAGAAAATGGTGGAAAACGCAATGAAAATAGAAGATGTGCTTGTTAAAAAGGGTGACATTACCCTCTACAAAGAAAACAAGTTTGGTTCTAGTTCCAAAGACAAATCTAAATATTGGAACAAAAATAAGCACCTGGTAAATGATGGAGTAGTCGATTACTCTACTCCCCAGTCAAAACCATCAGTCTTCAATTTGACAAGTGGTTCCAAGGCCCTAAAAACTGCTGAAAATACCACTAAATCATCATCTTCTAAAAGGACCAGTGGTTTGTTGAAAGACAAACCATGGATTAAATGTAAATGAGACTTTGACTCTTTAGGTGAGTCCTATGAATCTGCGCTAAAAACTCTACTGGCAAACAAGTTGCTCACATTGCCAGATAACTCCAAACCATATGATCCAGAAATCAAACCTAAATGGTGGAGAGACAATGATTTCTGTCAATTCCATAGAAACAAAGGACACATGAAAGAAAATTGCATGAGGCTCAAACACGAGATCCAAGATCTCAATGATAATGAAATAATTGCGGTTGATAATCACAACAAGAATGCTGATCATAAGGCATTCAAAGATCCTTTCCTGGACCATCACAAAGGAGAAACTTCTAAGAAAGGTGCTCAATTCAATCACACTTATTCTAATGATGACTACAACGTCATCAACATGCTTGAGCCATCTCATTCTGAATATTGCAATGTCATCATTGTCAAGTAGAAAGAGAAAGAGTTTCGATTGGCCAACGCAGTGACTCGAGCGCAAGCAAAAGTCACCCTGGGGGGTTCTGGATCTTCAAACCCTTCATCGACTTCCAATAAACCATCGGTATCCAAATCCTGGGTACCTCTTAACAAAAAAACCGCTGTGGGTACCTCTAAAGTCTCATAGTCCAAACAACTGACTTCATCCAATACTGTGGACTATAGCATCGTCGAGAAATTACAGAGAACCTATGCCCAAATTTTAATCTTTGAATTTCTCAAACTCTCTCCATCTCACAGAGAGGTCCTGGATAAAGCGCTATTAACTACCAATGTCCCTAAGGACTTGGATCTGGATCGGTTTTAATCCATGGTGGGTCACTTGACCTCACCACATTACCTATCATTCTCAGAAGAAGATGACAACTCTTTAAGTCATCCACACAATCTCCCCTTGCATGTCGAAGTCTTGATCCATAAACACCGTGTCAGACGAGTCTTGATAGATGGAGGTGCAGGGTTGAATATATGCACATACAGGTTAATCTAGAAAATAGGATTTTCAGAGAACGTCATTGATCCTAACAAGAAAATCACTATCGAGGCGTATGATGAACAGGAAAGATCTTCTAAAGGTCTCATAACTTTACCAATCCGAATAGGTCCTGTTGAGAGGGATGTTACCTTCCAAGTTCTGGATCTCCCACTGGCCTACAACATTCGATTGGGAAGACCCTGGATCCATGAGATGCAGGCAGTGCCATCAATGTTCCATCAGTGCAACAAATTCCCATTTAATGGTGTAGAAGTTATTGTTCCTGTCGACACTAGTTATGCCTATAACG
Source organism: Thuja plicata (assembly GCA_018584345.1). Classification (NCBI taxonomy): domain Eukaryota; kingdom Viridiplantae; phylum Streptophyta; class Pinopsida; order Cupressales; family Cupressaceae; genus Thuja; species Thuja plicata. The sequence continues at coordinate 6,704 of MU228187.1, read as the reverse complement.
CATTAAAACAAGCAGCGGATACCCTTGTCCCACATAACAGTGAGGCATCCAACTCTAAATCAGCTACAAATTTATTGAAGGAAATGGAAAAGAACCTCAAGATAAAGGACACAGGTATGGGTGGATACATAGTGGAACCTGTACTGTCACTCACATCTCTTCCCAGATCACCTAGGTCTTATGGAAAACCGTCAAAAGAGATGAAACCAACAACATCCCAAGAAATCTATGATGAGACCTTTGTTAAATCCAACACACCATTAGAAGATGAACAGGAGGAAAGAGCCGTTCTGGCTTGGTTATATAAAGAACCTAAAGATACTGAAGTTGAACAACGTGTAATACCCCCAGAAAAATTTGGTATGGGGTATAAGGTGGCTTGTAAAATGGGTTATTCGGGTAAAGGACCCATTGGACCTAATCAAAATGGTCTTAAAGAACCTATCCCTACTGACTACAGATGACCTAGAGACACAATAGGTCTAGGGTTCTTATCCAAGAAAGAACAAAGAGTGAAGAATCACTTAGATAAAGGAAAGGGACATCAGGTTCTAGAAGAACAAAACACAATAGTAGAAAGCACTGACACACCCACTGGAAACTGGGATGATTTAGATGATTCTAATGCAGAGGATGTGTATCCTTTTCCCATTCCTCCCAATATTTTGGCTCTTCTATTCGCTGAAGATACACCATAGGTCAATGCTACTGAAGAGCATGTTCTAGAGGAATCACCAATGACTTTTGATCAGTCATACACTACTGAATCTAAACAAGATCTGGATACAGAAGAAAGGAGTCTAACCATAGCAGATTTTTTAGGTAGAACTCATCCAAACTGGGGGCAAAGAGTGGATTTCACTCATGTCCTTGATATGAAACCTAATGATGAAATAGACTCCCATGAATACAAGTTTGACAGTCTTTCAGATGGCACTTTAGACATAGATATGGATACCATGCACAAAGTAGGTGAAGGCTTAGATGTTAGATCGGACGAATTGGGACCTCCTATTTCTGACATGGGTTTCGATGATGCCATTAGGGCTCTTTATGATTTGAACACATCTATACAAGGTTCAGGTCTAGGAATCTACTTAACAGTCGACGTCTATGATGAACATACCATGAATGCCCTTAAACCCATTGAACCTTTGCCACTAATGCATCCTGAACTCATTGATTGGTCCTTACAAGGACAACCTGCTTAAATGCCTACATTTCCCAATGACTATGCTTTAGCCTGCTATCTTAATGCTGCTGAACCTATCACTTCTTCCACCAGTGAACCTAGTGTGAGTATGACTGAAGCGGACATTGAGTATCTCAGTTATAAGATAAAAATGAGAAAAAGAAAAGGGTCTGAAGGCAAAAACCACATTGTGGCGGTTTCATAACCCAAAATAGTAAAAAGAAAAGACGCATCCAAAGCTGAAAACCTCTCTAAGGCACTTGAGGATGGGATTCTTGATGTCTTGCCTAGTCATTTACAAGAATTATCATCAGTACTCATCAAGCCAACTCAACCAGTGAATATTGGTACAGAGGAACATCCACACATCATTCATGTAGGTAAATCTTTGTCTGCAACAAAGCTCAAGGAATTGACAAAATTATTTAAAGAAAAGAAGATAAACTTTGCATGGACATACTCAGATATGCCTGGTTTAGATCTAGACCTTATCATGCATCATCTCTCAATAGCTCCTAGAGTAAAACTAGTAAAACAAAAACTCAGAAAAATGCACTCTCATGTTGCATTACTTATCAAGGCTGAACTGGAAAAGTTAGTCAAAGCTGGATTCATCCGAGCTATTGACTATGCAGAATGGAAATCCAACATTGTACCAGTATCAAAGCCAGAAAAATCTATCAGAGTCTGCACTGACTTTAGGGATCTCAGCAAAGCATTTCCAAAGGATGACTTTCCTTTGCCTAACATTGACATGATTGTGGATATGACTGCTGGGTATGAAATGTATTCTCTCATGGATGGTTTCTTGGGGTACAACCAAATGAAGATTGCTCCAGAGGATCAAGAGAAGATGGCTTTCACATGTGCATGGGGAACGTTCTGCTGGAATGTCATGCCTTTCGGTTTGAAAAACGTAGGAGCTACCTATCAGAGGGCAGTAAAAACTATCTTCCACGATATGATGCATAAAACCATGGAAGACTATGTGGATGATACCCTAGCTAAATCAAATAAATGATCCCTGCACCTACAAGATTTAGGCCCAATCATGGATAGAATGGAAAAGTTTAAATTACGGTTGAATCCTAAGAAATGTGCCTTTGGTGTTACCTCTGGCAAGCTTTTGGGTTACATTATCTCAGCTAAAGGCATAGAAGTCAATCCTGAAAAGGTGTGAGCGATACTGGAAATGTCACCTCCCAAGAACATAAGTCAAATGAGAACACTCCAAGGGAGAATCTAGTCTATTAGAAGGTTCATCTCACAGTTGGCTGATAGAGCACAACCATTTAGCAAGACTCTGTGAAAGGGCATTACTTATCAATGGAGTGAAGAATGTGACAAGAGTTTCACTCAAATCAAAATGTACCTGGTGAAGCCACAGTACTCATGCCACCTCAACAAGGAAAACCATTGATTTTTTACATTTCAGCTACCTCAATGTCACTGGGGGCATTGTTAGTGCAAGAAGATAAAGACAAGAAAGAACGTGCTATATACTATATCAATAGAACATTGGTGTCCTATGAGATGAACTAATCTATGATCGAGAAAGCATGCCTAGCAGTAGTCTTTACATCCTAGAAATTGTGTCACTACATGTTGGCTCACTCAATCAAACTGGTGGCTAAAATTGACCCTTTGAAGTATCTCCTAAGTAAAGCTACCCTCACTGGTAGATTGGCTAAATGGGTTATGCTTCTTAGTGAATTTGACATAGAATATATTGAGCGTAAGGAAATCAAAGGGCAAGCAATCATAGATTAATTGGCTGATGCTCCACTACATGACGAAGAACCAATCAATGCTAAGTTCCCAGATGGATCTATTTTGCACATCACTCACAGATCTTGGAAAATGTTCTTCGATGGATCATTCACACAATAAGGCTCAGGTGCAAGGATTTTGTTTCTGACTCCTCAAAAATATTCCATTCCAAAGGCGTACAAGCTCATGTTTCCTTGTACCAACAACATAGCAGAATATGAAGCACTGGTAAATGGAATCAAACTGGCTCTTGAATGGAATGTTTCTGAGTTACATGTCCATGGCGACTCTCAACTTATAATCAACCAAATCAATGATGTATACCAAACTAAGGATGAAAAACTCATGCCTTATAAACAAATGGTTGATGAATTTAAGAAATATTTCACTTACATCACATTTCAACAAGTCCCTAGGGTACAGAACAGAGCAGCTGATGCCATGGCTACATTAGCATCCTCGCAACAACAAGAGGATGACTTCCGTTATGAGTTCCTAGTGGAAGAAATCCATTTCCCTTTGTACAACTCTCCTAACTCCCAAATGGTCTATTCAGTCATTGAACAAGAATCCTCCCATTATCACCATGTTTACTCTTACCTGTGCCATTAGATCATTCCTAATGGACTAACCAGAAATGAAAAATGAAACCTCATCCACAATGCCTCACGGTATGTTCTTGTGGCCAACAATTTGTATAGGCGAGGATTAGACGGTACTTTTCTTAGGTGTCTAGAAAAAGAAGAGTCTAAACATGTGTTGTCTGAAGTCCACGAAGGAATTTGTGGTTCTCATTCTAACGGTCTGACTCTGGCCCAAAAACTTCTTAGAGCAGGGTATTATTGGCCAGACATGGAGAAAGAAGCTATCAGGTTCGCAAAGACTTGTAAGAAATGTCAGCTGCATGGAAATCTTATACACGCTCTAGAAAGGGAGCTCATTCATTTTGTAACACACTGGCCCTTTCAACAATGTGCATTTGATCTCATTAGGCAGATTTACCCCTCATCTTCTAATGAACACAAGTTCATTATCATAGCTACTGAGTATTTTACCAAGTGGGTTGAGGCGGTCCCACTCATTAAAGAAACAGGACAATAGGTCTCGTTGTTCATTCTAAAATACATCATTTGTTGCTATGGAATACCTTCCTCAATCATCACTGACAATGGAGGTCAATTTAAGAACAACATTATGGATGAGTTGTGTGAAAAATTCAAAATAACACACACTGTTCTTCAATCTATTACCCACAAGGTAATGGGCAGGCTGAGGCCTCAAATAAAAATTTATTGAAAATCTTACATCGTACAGTTAACAAGTCTGGAAGGGATCGGCACCTATAGATCAATTCTGCATTATGGGCTTACAGAATGAGCATCAAAATGCCTATAGGGGCAACCCCATTTTCACTGGTATATGGGGCAGAAGCAATCCTACCCCTAGAGGTAGAAATCCCATCTCTTAGGGTTTCTTTGTGTAGACTTGTACCAGATGAAGAGTACCAAGTTTTGAGACTCCAAGAACTAGAGCTACTGGACGAACATCAGAAAGTGGCCTTGGATCACCTCAGAGTTTATCATAAAAGAATGTCACGAGGATACAACAAGAAAGTCAGACCTAGAGAACTTCAGGTAGGAGACCTTGTGTTGAGAGAAAATCTCCGTAATCAGTCACATAAAGAACAAAAGGGGAAGTTTGAACCCAACTGGATGGGTCCTTATATCATTACTACAACATTCAGCTTTGGAGCCTATCGACTCTCCACACCTGAAGGAGATCCGTTTTGAGAACCCATCAACACTCTTCATCTGAAGAAGTTCTACACCTAAGACATTCTCAGTGATTAGCACCATGTACATAGTACTGTCCTGAAAAAATTTAAAACTTAGAAAAAGTCCTGAAAAAATGATCATCTTGTTGAAAACCTAGCAATAGGCGCCTGGATGCATCAATCAAAAAAATAAAAAAAATGGAAAAATACAAAAAAATTGAAAAAGAAGAAAAAGTGCCTTGGTGAAAACCTGGTAAACAGGTTCCATGGTATAAAAAATAGAATCTCTGCCAAGAAGGTGAAAACCTGGTAAATAGGTGCCTCTTGTACTTAGTGCTCCATCTATCAATGCTCAATCTTGGCAATCTTTTGCTTCAGTTTGTCCATATCTTTTAGTCACTTTCGTGACACTGGTTCTTCTGAGAACCCTCCTGGCTTGAAAGTGATCCAGAGTCATAACCTGGGGGCAATCAAATCAATTTTTTCCTCAAAGAATGAGTCAAGTCAGTTATCGTTGTTTGCTACTTGGGGCATAGGTCCCCAATTTGATCTTATCTTTGGTTTACACTAGAGTTAGTAATCTTGTCATTTCTGAAGGACAACTCGCTACTGACGCAAACAAGTGTTTCTCAACACCACAATCAACAGTGTTTCTTAACACTATCTTTGGACGCATATGTGTTTCTTAACACACATTGGATATCACAATTGTAAATGACAGATCAATAGCAATCAAACACAAAGCACTCACAAGCACAATGGTGTTTCTCAACACCTCATACATATATCCATCCAAAAAAATTGAAAATGGCTAAAGTATGCTGAACTTCTATTCGTATGCTGTCTGTTCTCATTGATTTTGCTAAGCTTTTCTTTGTCTACTACGTGTTGGTGTGGTCCCGATGATCTGACAACATCAAATAATCAGGGTGTATGTGGTAAGAGCTCCTGCATTAAGGCGGAAAAGCCTCACATCCCTTGATCTTATTTATTTGTATGTCAACACTAGTAAATTTGACCTCAATTTTTGACGACAATTGGTCAAAATTTTGACAGTAATTGGTCAAATTTACGACCAAAACTTTTGTCAGTCTTTTTTTGTCGAATTTTTGACGTATTTATAATTAGTTGAAATTTTGACCAAAACAAAGGTCAGAATTTTAACTATAAACCAAGCTTAAAATTACCGTCATTTTTTAGTGAATTGGTCAAAATTTCGACCAATACTTCCACAACATTGGTCAAAATTTTGACCAATCTAGGATTAATTTCCACCAACATTTGGTCAAAATTTTGACCAATTCCAGGATTAATTTCCACCAACGTTTGGTCAAAATTTTGACCAATTCCAGGATTAATTTCCACCAACGTTTGGTCAAAATTTTGACCAATGCCAGGATTAATTTCCACCAATGTTTGGTCAAAATTTAGACCAACTCTAGAAGCAATTGCCACCAACGAGTCGTCACAAATTTTGACCAATATACTAAAACACCGACGAGACTGCCATGCTTTCGACCAATACAATGGTCAAAATTTTGACCATTGGTTTGGTGGAAAGTATGGCATTTTCATCGGTGTTTTAGTGTATTGATCAAAATTTGCGACCACTCGTTGGTGGAAATTGACTCTATAGTTGGTCAAAATTTTGACTTATACTTCCACCAACGAGTTGGTCGAAATTTTGACCAAACGTTGGTGGAAATTAATCCTGGCATTGGTCGAAATTTTGACCAAATGTTGGTGGAAATTAATCCTGGCATTGGTCGAAATTTTGACCAATGTTAATTTTTTTTTAAATTTTTTTTTTTTTAAATTTTTTTTTGGATTCAACTATGTAGTTTTTTGAGTCAAAATTATTGACCTTTGATTCATGAGTAGTGGTTTACACAAACCCATCTCTCATGAGAATGAATGGAACACTTAGCACTCATTGGCTCTGGGTGATGCTCACAGAGGTGAAGCACT
>MU228186.1:2590960-2609938 GCA_018584345.1 Thuja plicata | reverse complement strand
TTCTATTAACACAATAAAGATTACAAAATGATCTCCTTATCGAAATACAAAGAGGTGATTCCTTATAAAGGAATACCGAAACCCTAAAAGGGAAACTCTAACAAAAATAGAAACTGCCTAAGGTTAGTTGAAGCAAACTAGAGTGAATAGGGAAGTTACTAATTAGATCATAATGATTTAAATTAGTAACCCCGATAGACTATTACTCTAACAATATCCATCTACCTTCTTCTGAAAGCACTGAGACTCATTATGATTGAAATTATTGCAATAAGTACACTTGGGTTTGTTTGTCTTTGATTTCCCCTTAGGTGAAGGAGGTAGGCTAAAGGAATGTTGAGAAGGAGAATCCTTCCAAGATTCTGTGGATGGTGATACCTGTTTCTGCTCCTATTTCTTTGGAGATGGGTGAGCATCCAAGGCATGGCTCATAGAGCCTGAAGCATCATCCAACTGTTGAATCTTTGACTACTCTTGAGTCAATCGATCACAGAAGGCCACAAATGAAGGCATATTGTGCCTAGGACCCAAGGCATCCATAGTATAATAGAAAGTGGAGGAGAAAATCTGAAACTCTCCATGAAGATTTGAGAGTATCAGAAAGATACACTCATCATCTGATTTGGTCTTCCCACATCCCTGTAAAAGTGATCAGAGAGCATTGAACTTCATCAAGAAGTCCTCAATGGTGGAAAAACTATCAGGAGATAAGGATGTCAACTCTGCATCAAGCAGAAGTGCCCTAAATGCATTCACTGTGCAAAATAGATCTACAAACTTTCCCCAATATGCGCGAGGAGTGGTCAAACCATCCAGATGAAATAGGAGGCTGTCTAAAATGTGTAGTGCAATCAAACCCATGGCTTCATCCATTTTATTTCTCTGCTGAAGGACCTTAAACGGATGCTACAAGATAGGTTGGTTCTCATCCAGACATGACCATAATCTATGTGACATGAGTAGCCTAGTCATGTGTGCTTTCTAGGTGTGATAATTATGAGGTGTCAGCCAGGCCACAGACGGGTCCAACATTGAGAGAAGAAGTAGATAGAAGTAGAAGGGTCATTTCTGAATTAAATTATAGAAAGCAAATGTACCCCCCCACAATGCATAATTCTATCCCCCCCCCATAAAGTAAATAAACAAGTACCGAAAGCACAAAAAAATGAGAGCAAAACCTAGACGCCAGATGCAGAGAGGGAGGAAGTTGAAGCCTCTACTTCAACACCAAAAATGAGAACTCAAATAGTCAAATCAGAAGACAAGACCAACATCATCACGTCTAGCTCGGAAACACCTTTTCGACAATATTTCATTTTTTGAAAATGGACACTGTATGCACAAGTTATGGCCGAAAAACCAACTGCTCCTCCGAAAGTGAGCTCACTAGAAAAAACCAGTCACGGGAAAAAATTTGATGGTCAAATGACCATCACAGACTCCTGGAAAAAATTTGATGGTCGTCTCCACATCGCGGGCCCGTCTAGCCGAGAAATATTTTCGTCGCCGAAAAAATTTGACAATTGCTAGAAATTTTTGAAAAACCGCTGGGAAAATAAATTTGGCAGGTGATGTCAGCAGTGACATCACCTAGCGGTAGGTGGCGGGCCGCCAGCGGAGGTGGTGGCCGGGTGGCTCCTGGGCGGCAGTGTTGGCGGGGGCGGCTCCAGCGGCAGGCTGGCGGGGGCTGGGGGCAGGCTAGGCCGGGGTGGCATGCCTCGACTGCGCTATGCAGGCCCCCAAAAACCTTAAAAAATCAATTTTTTAAATTTTTTTTTCCAATTTTCGTGTCGTACGACCTAGGAGTGAGAAAATTTTCCTTTGGGGTCACTGTGACCAAAACTAGCAAACTTTATATGATTTTTGACTCTCCCAGGCCTTCTGAGCGCAATGGTGGAGTCCGTTTTGGCTCAAAGTGCTCCAAAAAATAGCGCCTCCTCCAAAATGAAGGAAAAAATTCAAAGAAGCTATGGCTTTCATCTGCGAATCACGGCTTCAAAAACCCTCAGAACTGGTAGCAGTAGGGAAGCTCTGATACCATGTAGGATTTGAGAGACAAATCCACAGAAACTTGAAGAACACCTGCATGCAAGAACCTGTCACAGAAGAGAAGTAGAAAGAGAGAAGGAGAAGAACTCAAAAGTTGCTCAGAAAGTGACAGCAAAATTATAATCTGAATTAATGAAAAAGAAGCTACAAAGTTCAACCTATAAAGGTGAACGAAACCCTAAAAATAGGAAAGATAGGTTGCACATTAATAATTAATATAAATATTAATTATAATGCACCTAAGAGAAAGCTTGAGTAAACTAGAGTAATAAACAACTTAATTAATTAAATCAAAGTGATCTAATTAATAAGTGTAAATAGATAATTACTCTAACAATTACACCATGGAAATTAAATGCAGAAGTCAGCCAGATCAGGATAAACAACTCGAAAGAAGAAAACCAAGCAACAACAACTCGGGAACAGAGGTCACCGAGAAATAGGAAAATGACTCGGGCCAAGCATACCCGAGAAACAAAAAACCAATTCAAAACAAGCATACCCGAGAAGCACACACCAACTCAGAAAAAGCATACCCGAGCATTAGGAAGCAACTCAGAACAAGCATACCCGAGAAACATGGTAACAAATTACTTTATCGAGCAACCTCCAAACAAGCTAAAGCAAAAAAGAAAACATATTTTTGTTTGATACAGGATTTCCAAGGATCCTAGGATGCTCCTGCATCATAGTGTGTTAAATATAATTGTAATATATTTTGTATTGAAGTCGATGTGTTTTGTGGCTTGGTTGACATATGTAATTGTCTTATCGAATGCATATATAAATAGAAGAATCTTTTTGTATATGGTGAGAGAGAGTGTGTATGTATATGTGGGTGTGCGAATTTGTCCCAACACTATGCAAGAAGGAAGTAGAGTGAAGTATTATTGTGATATCAAGAGAAGGCTTTACATATTGTGTTGTAGGAACTTGGTGTACGCTGGCAGAAGATCTGTACCATATCTACTATTTTCGGTGATTGATGTGCTATCAATTAGAATTATTTCATGCATAGAAAAATGCAACTACATCAGTTCACATTTTGTCAGTAAATTATTTTAGATTGGAAGTGAGCCTATTTGTATTGGCAGTTAACTTTTCTTATTTCTAGGTAGTTATACCCACTGATAGTGAGCCAAACAATAGTGATCAAATCGACACTGAGCCCTTGTTTATATCACCTTAACCATTGTCCATTTCATGAGAATGAATTTATCCATGGTTTTTCCCATTTTGGGTTTCCACATAAATCTTGGTGTTCATTGTGTTGATATTTTTGTGCTTTCATATTTTATTAGTTATAAGTAACTTCTGATTGGTTTAAGTATTTGCCATATTAACATAAGTAAAGGAAATTATTTGTGAATAATTGACTCACCCATCTCAGTTATTTGACATGTTCAACAATTATTCTAAGATCTTGACCCCTTGTAAACAAAGCTTAACCACTTGAGGGAGATATAGGATGTTTGAACAGATGGAAGGAGAGTACTATTCTGATGAAGATTTGAAGATCATGATGAGTGACATTGAGTGCACTAAATAAAATAATGAGGAGCTAAAAGAAAACCTAAAGGAAGAAAATGCATGTATCTCAAAGTTGAGGGATCAAATCCAAAAATTCAAAGCAAGACACAAGGAAGTTAGTCAGGAATTGAAGGAGTCAAAAGAAAAGGTGGTGAATCTAGAAAAGTAGTTGAGTGACAGGAAGAATAATGAGGGATTTATCAAAGAAGAGTTCAAACAAAATTTGGAAGTTTGGAATAAGACCGAAGGAGATTCGAAGAAGACTTTTCATTAGAGTATAGAAGAATGGAAGAAAGATGAAGAGGATCCCAAGGAAACCATCAAGAAGAAGTCAAATGTAAATGAAAGACTAGGAAAATAAAAAAGGAAGTTGAGATATGAAGCAAAGGTTTGTGAGAGTAGTGCTATTTTTTTATCAAATTTTAGCCCTGTGGAAGAGTCACAAGGATAAGGACGGTTTATGTGTCCTCTCTATTTTGGATTGAATTAATGTTGCTTTGCATAAAGAATTTTCTAATTTTAATTTGATTAATTTATTTAAAAAACCAGTTTAACATTCTGAACTAATCAACCGATGCGTCCCTAGTAGTCCTCTAGATCTTCTCTATCAAAGCTCAAGAAAGGGCAATCCTTACACAGATCTTGTTAGATTGAATAATACTGAGAGTGGGGGGGATGAATCAATATAATAAAATTTAATTAAATTCTTTAACCACTTGAACATTAACCATACAATTGCAGTAAAGGAAAGTACATAAACAAATAACATATAACTCATAACACCATGATTTGTTTATGAGCAAACCCTGGCCAAGGGAAAATCCTGGTGGGGATGATACCCATAAGCATGCACTAAAGTATAATGTACATGTAAGGAGACCTAGCCCTGTTAGGAGCTGAATATTACATAGTACATTTCCCTATTAGAGGAATAACAACCCTGTTAAAGGTTCACAACACCCTATTAGGGGCCAATGAGCTTACAACTCTTAAAATATAATATTTTTACAGAAGGTTCTCAGTCATGAACAAAACAAGCAACACATATGATTTGATAGTTCCTTTATAGCTCTGTCATTCTATGCTCTGCCATTTACATGTCTTCTCTTCACTTCACTCTTCTACATGTGCCACACATACATTCCCAATCTTTACAAAAAAGATCTTACATATATATCTTTTAACTTTACAAAGTCAGCTCTCAGAATGAATATTACAAACAATACTAAGTCGGCCTTAAATACACAATACATTTAATATAGTAAATATCAAATGCATAGTCGACGCTCTTGCATAATCAAAGTATAGACTATCAATAATGAAAATACAACTTCGATTCCCTGGAGTCCAAGTCATACTTCCTTATTCTTCGCTATTGTCCAAATTCTCTGTGTCATTGTTCTCTGTTGTCTGTCTATCTTCAAATCCTTATAACTTATCATAAACTTAACCAAATCCAAATTGATCATAGGCATATGTCAGACATACTACATACTATCTTCCACTAAGCTCACATGCCTTAATTCATCGATCTCTGTCTTCGATATCCAAAACAATATTGTACCTTTGTTTCTATACTTAGTCAATTTTGGACATACAAAAACTTAACTTCAAAACAATCGATCTTCAACCTAGATGTGTTGCCATAAATGACAACCAAAAATTGAATCACATTACCCAAATTGATCACTTGCCAACAATCTCTCCCTTTGGCATTGATGGCAACACTTAACAACAAAAAAAAACTAAGTGTTCCAACAAAACAAAACAATCTCTCTTTCTTTTCTCTCTTCTCTTCTTTATTCATTTTTGTTCTCTCTTTTCTTCTCTCTTCATTATTTTTGTTCTCTCTTCTCTTCTCTCTCTTTGACAACAATAACAAAGGTGCATACAAATAAGTATCACTTCTTGCTCACAAGCTTTAGAATGTCTTGGAAGGAATCTTCCAAAATCTTCACTTCAGTGCTCCATGTCTTAAACAAAATCTGACTTATATGAATCAATCCATTCAATGCAAAAGATGTAGTTTCAACATTCTTCAAGTCTGTGGGTAGGCCTTTAGCCAATGAATCTGTAGTGTTTTCAAAATCTATCATATGTGCCTCAAGTATTGATAGCTTCGGAGTGATGCAGTTCCTTAGCAAATTAAATCTGTTTAGTACTCTCTCCTTCTCATTATCCAATACACTGATCTTAGCCAATATCTTTGTCACTTTTGTGTCTAATTCTATAGTGGACTGTGAAGATGTTTCACAACCATCCATTAGCCTGTTCAAAGTTTCCCTTTCCTTGGAAATAATATTTTCAACATCTTGAATGTGTCTGATAGGATTCATGTTGTACCCAAATAACTTTCTCCCATGTGAAATGCAGTTGTTTGCATTTACCAAACAATTTTTCACAACTCCTAAGTCCCATGAGATGGACTTGCATACTTTTATCAACTTCTTCTCTTCATATGTTTTCTCTGCTTTCTCCTCTGCAGTCTTCAGCAAATTTTCAAAGTGGCCATCAAACTCATCAAGTGTGACTTTCAAGTTCTCAATATCATGTTTGTTTTGGAATACTAAGGGTACTGGAAGCAATTTATTCACAGTATAAATATCTCTTGAAATCACCTTTGTTTTATTATCTCCTTTCTATATTTATTTCTCCTTTGCTTTGTTCAGTACGGTGAATGCCAGTTTCACCAGTTCATCTTCACCATATTATCTACATTTACATTACTACATGCCAACAATAAGCTAGACGAAAAAGTTACCGCTTCCTTCTCATCTTGTTTTTGCTCAATCTTCTGTCCTTCTTCCTCTTTCTACTCATCTTCCTTATTCTCCTCTTCCTTCTTAGGCTCATTAGCAATAGAAGTGTCAATGGTTCCTGCAAAAGGGTCTTTCTCATCTTGTGAGGCGTCTAGTGTTACTGCCACACCAGAAACATAGAAATCTGCAGTAGTGTCTTCTTTACTCTCTTCATCATTAGTCTCTATGTCCTTTGTGCTATCATCCATTCCTAATTGTGTAGGTAAATCTATTTTAGGAGGTGGGGGTTTGACTAAATTAGTTCTCAACAGTATCTCCTCAAGTGCCTTCTGAGTTTCCTCAGTTACTTCATCATATTTCCTCACCATTATCTTTAGTAATCTAGCCTTTGTCCTCAACAGGGGTTTTAATTCTTTGACTATCATATCTCTCTCTTGTATGGATAACACAGGTAGCATGTCATCAATCTCTTTGTTTCTAATTTGATCATCTTCAGCTTGTGCCAAGTGTTTTCTGCTTTCCAATTTTGTATATAAATCTGAGGGTATGCTTCCTTCAACTTCTAAAAGTGTCTTTTTGAAACTAAGCATGTGATCTATCACAATGTCTTCAATCTTCAGTTTATCTGCTTCTTCATATCTGTCATAATATTTATCAATTGAAACCAATTTTCCTTGTTCAATTGCTCTTTTCTTCAGCATTTTAATGTCAGGTTTCCATGCCTTATTCTTCTCAGTTTTCTTCTCTTCTTCAACTGCATTCTTCTCTTTTGTCTACATGTTGGATCTAGTTACTCTAGGAGTAACTTCCTTCACTTGTTCTGCCTGCTTCTGTGGTGGAGGTGTGTTATCAACCATAATTACTTCAGGGGTGGAAGGGGTAATTGAGCTTCCACTAGCTACTCCAAGGGATCTATCTACCATCTTCTTCTTCATATCTTTTAGTTCTTCCTCACATAGACCAGACTTTACTCCACAGTCATGAATAAGATTAGCAATCTTTCTCTTCCTCTGTCCTCTATTCTATTCTTCTCTTACCTTCTGTGACTTTTCTTCATATGTTCCCCATCTCTCTTCTGATGTATCAACTTCTGATGCAAGAATATGTTCCACTTGCATGGTGAGTGCTTCCAAACTCACTTCATAGCCCATAGGGTAACACCATTTCTTTCTAGGGGACACTGCCTCAAAACATACACAGTCTGTTTCAACCATAAAACAAATTGTTTCCTTGTACTTCTCAACAATGTCCTCATGAAGTCTGTATCTACTCTTCATTTGTGTTTGTAGAATTTTAATCATTGAAAATATTTCTCCATCTACCCAAGTAGTGTTCTATCTTCTCTAACTCTGTGAGATTAGTTGTTGGAGATTTGCTTCTCTGCAAATAATTGATTGTATGTTTGTCATTGATGACAACATATAACATACAACAGTGTTCTATATGCAATTATCAGTACAGATGTTCTGGAGCTATGCATGTTTATTTCCATGGTTTATACATGTTCTAGATACTATGTGCATTCACGCTGAGTTAGATATGAATTTTTAGTTGAGTTATGTTAATTAGTTATGGCAATTACAGCATCTGAAGATTATCTGTCAAGAGATGACATAAATATAGTGTTGCTTGAGTTGTACCTATCTTTGGGATATGTGTATTTGTATTAATGTTTAGTTATGATATAGTGATGATTATACAAAGGTGCCAAGCGTGTATTAACAGAATTGTGATATTGGAGTAAAATTGGTGAAGCCAACTTTGTGAAGCGTTGCGTCTATTCAGTTTGAGTTGTGCAGTTCTAACTTTGATTGCGTGGTTAGTTAAGCTGACAAAGAAGTTGATGAAGTGTTTCCAGATACTATCATGACCTTATCCTTGGTGAAGATACATATAAGAGTTCACATGTGTTCACTAAGTGTGAAAATGTAGTGAAAAATAAAAGACAGAAGAGAGAAGAAAGTCAGATAGAATAAGTTGAAGATCTATGTTGAAGAAACAAAAGAAGATTACAATTAATTGGAACTGATCAAGATAGTAGGTCTACTCAAACATTTCATCTATCAGATATAGTGTATATCTATTCTACTGAAGGTTGCAGCCTTCATCATTTTAGCAGTGAGCTTTTGGACAATGAGTCCTCACCCCTAACAGGGTTACTTGTAAAAGACTCCTAACAGGGTCTGACCTTTAACTAGGTCTTTGTACTTCTTACATTGTAAAGATCAACTCCTAACAGGGTTGTAAGATCTTCTAACAGGCATCATTATAAACTAGTACATATATTTGTGGGTGCTAATTCCCATTGGGGTTTTTACCTAATTGGTTTCCTCGTAACCAAAATTGTTGTGTTCTCTATTTTGTTATCTGAATGTGCATTTGCTTTATGTTCATTTATATCTAAGAGAAGAAAAGAATTAAATAGCAAATAACTGATTCACCGCCCCTCTTAGTTATCCTTTGGGAATATTCCAACATTAGTATACCATTAGGAACTCCAGTTTTCCAGCCACTAGGGTGTAGACTAGGAAAATTATGTTCAATGTGAATGAACATGTGTATCAATAATGATCCAAACCCGAAAGTCTTCGTTCTGTCCTTCTTCACAAGTTTTACATTCTCAAAAAATTGTTGTGCCAATACCTCACATAGGTTGTATTGTGTTTTTTCTTTTATCATTCTCCATGCCATCATAATAACTCCAGCAGATACTGAGTTAGGTCTGCTGCTATAGAAAAATTTGTAACCAAGTATCATTGCAATCAACCTTACATCTTGTTGGAAAATATCATTTACTGTCATTTCCCTTATGTCCCACTTTGAGTGTGTTAGGGTTTTGAATTCCTTGTTGACATGTTTCTCTACAATAGGTATAATTCCAGTGTTGTCTAAACCAGCAATCTCATGAATTAGGTCACTGCATATCTTCACAGGTTGGCTACCAATCCATATGAATTGGTCATGAACCCTACTCATAAGTATTATAAACCATTTTTTTTCATTGAAGTCGCATAAGTCCATAATCTTCATTATACTCAATTGACTGACATGTTTCCATTCTTCCTTCATGACTCCATTCTCAGTCATATCTTCCATTTCAGTGAGTATATCATCCTCTCCCAATTTTTCATACTTACAATGTATGTAAGCCCTAATGTCTTCTACATGCAATACGCCATGAGGGGTCTATGAAAATTCTCCTTCTGGATCCTCTTTACATGACTTAAAAGGATATTTATTGAATTTGTATCTAGGATGATCAACAACATCAAAAATCACAGGTGCATCCATAGCTTAGATAATGTAGAATACCTTTGACATGCAAAAATCTGATTTTATGCTTTGATCAATCACGCACGGTAGGTGTAGAAATGTCTAAATACTTCTTCTCTTTGATCTCCTCAGCTCGCTTCTTGTCAAATGATAGAAAGATAGATCATACCATGGTGCTTTATTTAATTTAGGTTATAACTTTTCTTTTTCACTCCAAACTGTCTGGTTGGCTGCTAAATCTCGCGATCAAAATATACAAGTCGACTGATGATGCACTTTTAGATATATAATCCACAATGTCAGCTCAACATATTCCCAAGCTCTCATGAGCTCACTACATGATTTACGGGGCAGGATAAATTCTGATGTGTTGCATTTAATGCTCCCCTAAGGCCATTATCGGCCGATTAGGTTGATTCTGTCTTGCTACTTTCAGGTGAAGATCTAGTAGCATCTACCAACTCTCCCTGAGCTGATGTCTCACTAGTTTCTTTAATCTTCCATATCTTTCCATTGTTGCTATCTTATGCTTTCTTAAAACAATTTTCAAAATCACTCTTCACATCTGCAATACTCTTTCCATTATCACTTTCATTCTTCTGAGGTTTCATAGGAGGTGGTGTTCTTCTATTATCTACTCTATTATACCTGTAAAACTTTTCTATATGTCCTAGATTATTGCATTTGTATCATATATGAGGTCTTCTTTCTTGATTAACTTGTAACTTACAGTACTTTGCAATGTGTCCAATGTTGTTACATTTGTAGCATGTAGGTTTCATTGTAGGTTCTCTTCCATTGTCTTGTCTAATACCATATTTTATGCATTCTATCTTCTTGTGCCCATATCCATTACAGTTAAAACAATAACCAAAAAAAGTTATAAAAGGGGCATTACCTCTGCAATCTTTCTTCATGTGTCCAAATCTATTGCAACCAAAGCATCTGCCTCTAAAAGGTCTTAACTACTGTGTAGGTTCTTCAATAGATGGTTTCTCAACATTAATCTTAGCAACTGATTTCTCTTCCCGATTCTTTGAACATTCAGCTTCATTGAAGCCAATACCAGTCATGTCACCTATATGTTTCTGCTTGCCTAGTTGTTCATCAATCAAATCATTGTTGGTGTGAAGTTTCTCAATATGTTTCTTTGCTTCAGCAAGTTCATCTTTCACAATCTGATTGTGTTTCTCTAATTCTAAGTATTTGTTCTTGTAGCTGTTAGCTTCATCTTTCATTTGATTTAATGCATTGTTCAAGGTTTCTTCAGCGTTCTTCTTAGCATCCTCCTATACCTGTATTTCTTTAGCCATATTCTTGTTCTCAAGCATCAGAGTCTCAATCTCTTATTTCAGTAGCTTCACCTGACCTGAATTTTCCTCATGTGAGTCTTCTTTTATCTGAACCACAAGATCTTCTCTTTGACTTCTAGAAAGTTCAAGTTGTTCTTTAAGTTTCTTTATGAATTTCTCAGCTCTTCGGATGTTAAACTTCAATTCACCATTTTTTTCTTTAGCATTATCAAGATCTTAAAGTGCAGCTTCAAAGTTCTCCTGTAAACTGTTCAAATCAATTTTTATCTCCCTCAAGCTGTTAGGCTTTCTCTCCAAGGGCCAAAAGCTCTGATACCAATTGTTAGGATTGAATAATACTAAGAGGGGGTAAATCAATATTATAACAGTTAATTAAATTCTTTAACCACTTGAACATTAATGATACAATTGCAGTAAAGGAAAGAACATAAACAAATAACATATAACTCATAACACCATGATTTGTTTACGAGGAAACCCTGGCCAAGGGAAAACCCCGGTGGGGATGATACCCACAAGCATGCACTAAAGTATAATGTCCCTATAATAGTACATAGTACATTTCCCTGTTAGAGGAATAAAAACCTTGTTAAAGGTTCAAAACACCCTATTAGGGGCCAATGAGCTTACAGATCTTACAATATAATTATGTTACAAAAGGTTCTTAGTCATGAACAAAACAAGCATCACATATGCTTTGATAGTTCCTTTATAGCTTTGCCATTCGCATGTCTTCTCTTCACTTCACTCTTCTACATGTGCCACACATACATTCCCAATCTTTACAAAAAATATCTTACATATATATCTTTTAACTTTACAAAGTCGGCTCTCAGAATGAATATTACAAACAATACTAAGTCGGCCTTCAATACACAATACATTTAATATAGTAAATATCAAATGCATAGTCGGTGCTCTTGTATAATCAAAGTATAGACTATTAATAACAAAAATACAACTTTGATTCCCTAAAGTCCAAGTCATACTCCCTTATTCTTCGTTGTTGTCTAACTGCTCTATGTTGTTGTTCTCTATTGTCTGTCTGTCTTCAAATCCTTATAACTTATCATAAACTTAACCAAATCCAAATCGATCTTAGGTGTATGTTAGACATACTACATACTATCTTCCACTAAGCTTGCATGCCTTAATTCATCGATCTTTGTCTTTAATATCCAAAACAATACTGTACCTCTATTTCTACACTTAGTCGATTTTAGACATACCAAAACTTAACTTCAAAACAATCGATCTTCAACCTAGATGTGTTGCCATAAATGACAACCAAAAAGTGAATCACATTACCCAAATTGATCACTTGCCAACAAATCTATTGTAGAAAATGAGAGGATGAGTTTCTCTATTCTCACTAGTCTTGTGGGGAGAAAGGGGGAGGAGGAAGGCATGGATTGAGGTTAATGTCTTCCTCATCATCAGTCTCAGTTTCCATCTCATCGATAATGTCACACCCTGATACCTCACTTAGTCAGAGGAGGGGAAATAACCTTAAAAATATTAACATCATAAATAGTAGGAAGGACCTTAATATGCTCCATAATAAGGAGGATTAAACCCTTGTTCAAAAGAGAACTCCTCACTTTTTATTATTCTCTTTAATCCCGAACTCCAAAGAGGCAAGCAAGTAATAAGGGAAAGCCACCTTCTAGTTATATGCCTTAAAATAATTTAATAGAGAAAAATGAAAGCCAAACATAGTTCTATACCTACCATCTCAGGTATTAAATCATTACAATTAATTAAGGCATTGGAACCCATAAAGCCTTGGGCAATTTGAATTCATAACCACTATTCGCCTTCTTTACCAGCTTTTTACCATCCTTTCCTTTGGTAAAATTTTGAATTGTAACCTCGAAACCTCGAAGGACATACTACCTCTGAAGATTTTCCTTCACTCCATTGAGAGGCCAATTATCTCATAAATAAACTCTTATGTGACCTCAACACTCTTACCATATACATAAAGCATTTGATCCTTCCACCCTTTAAAGAACATCTTCCAGACCTTAGGATTTGAGTCACAAAGGCATTTGTGGTTGGTAATAATACCACCCTTCATCAAAATTCTCCATAAATTTTTATTTCTTCTGATATCATTGTAGGTTATAGGCTCTAACTTGTTCCTCTCGCCACCCGTTGTGAGAAAAATATTGAAGATCGTGCTCAAGATTCTACCCTAGATAAAAAAACAAAAGCTTAGACACCCAAAAATACCAGCTTCTAATTACACCAAAAGAAAAATAAGCATAAAATACCCACAATTTTTCAGTAATCATAGCATGACAGAGATAGAAAAAAGTATCACTTATTTGGCTAGTAACCCAACCACCAATAAGGATCTCAGAAATGAAGAAATAATTAAGAGACATGTAAGAACCCGTGCTCATTCTAAAATCTTTTCTTAAAATTTATATGTTTGATAATTCTTCAAACACTTGGAAAATGTCTCGTTGTACTCTGATTTTCTAATTATAGTTTGTATTTTGGGGTATTTATGCATTGTCAAAACAAATAGGAATTCATAGAAAATGATAGACAATGATTACTTACAATTTTCACTAGATAATTTCAAAAGAATATAGGGGACAAGCCAGTTGTGACTGGTATCGCCTCAGAACAGGGGAAGTGACTGATATAGCATTTTAATACTCCCCCGAACCTGAAGCAATGCTATATCAGTCACTTCCCCTGCTCTGAGGCGATACCAATCGCAACTGGCTTGTCCCCGATATGTTGGATGAATAATTAATGATTATAATTGTTTCAGATGATTGTTGTGATGTGTACTAATGGGTTGCATCAGCGATAATTAATTTTTAGCAGGACTTGGTTGCAGTTACATTAAAGGATGTTTTTGGTATTCTTGTTGATGCAATATATTATGAGCAGCAGTTCTGATAGTCGGACTGGAGTGCATCATTCAATATTTTGGTGGAGTATGATAGTCCATGAGCCTGGATGGGTGTTCTTGTAGTTGAGTTGATAGGCGGCTCCCCAATATTCTTTTGAAATTATCTAGTCAAAATTTTAAGTAATCATTGTCTATCATTTTCTATGAATTCCTATTTGATTTGGCAATGCATAAATACCCCAAAATACAAACAATAATTAGAAAATCAGATTACAATGAGATATTTGCCAAGTGTTTGACGAATTGTCAAACATATAAAATTTAAGAAAAGATTTTAGAGCGAGCAGGGGTTCTTACATGTCTCTTAATTATTTTTCCATTTCTGATATCCTTATTGGTGGTTGGGTTACCAACCAAATAAGTGATGCTTTTTGCTATCTTTGTCCTGCTATGATTACCAAACAAATTGTGGGTATTTTATGCTTATTTTTCTTTTGGTGTAATTAGAAGGTGGTTTTTTTGGTGTCTAAGATTATGCTTTTTATGTGGGGAAGGGCCTTGAGCATGATTTTCAATATTTTTCTCACAATTGGTGGTGAAAGGAATACGTTAGAGCCTATAACCTTCAATGATATCAGAAGAAATAAAAATTTATGGAGAATTTTGATGAAGGATGGTATTATTACCAACCTGAAATGCCTTCATGGCTTAGATCCTAAGGTCTGGAAGATGTTCTTTAAAGGATGGAAGGATCAAATGCTTTGTGTATATTGTAAGAGTGTAGAGGCAACCTAAGATTTTATTGCTGAGATAATTGGCCTCTCAATGGAGCGAAGGAAAATGTTCAGAGGTAGTATGTCCTTCGAGGTTACAGTTCAAAATTTTACCAAAGGAAAGGATGGTAAAAAGCTGGTAAAGAAGGCAAATAGTGGTTATGAGTTCAAATTTCCCAAGGCTTTATGGGTGCCAATTCCTAAAGTAATTATGTAATGATTTAATACCTATGATGGTAGGTATAGAACTATGTTTGTCTTTCATTTCTCTCTATTAAATCATTTTAAGGCATATAACTAGAAGGTATGTTTCCCCTATTACTTGCTTGCCTCTTTGGAGTTTGAGATTAAAGAGCATAATAAAAAGTGAGGAGCTCTCTTTTGAATGAGGTTTTAATCCTCCTTATCATGGAGCATATTAAGATCCTTCCTTCTATTTATGATGTTAAGATTTTGAAGGGCATTTCCCCTCCTCTGACTAATGCTGAGGTATCAGGGTCTGATATTATGGATGAGATGGAAACTAAGACTGGTGATGAGGAAGAAATTAACCTCAATCCAGGCCTTCCTTTTCCCCCCTCTCCCCCACAAGACTAGTGAGGATAGAGAGACTCGTCATCTCATTTTATACGACATCTTCATAGGGAGTCCCCTTTCTTGAGCTCTGTCAGAGAAGATCTAGATGACTACCAGGGATGCATCGATTTATTAGTTTAGAATGTCAAAGTGGTTTTTTAAAGAGATTAATCAAATTAACATTAAAAAATTCTATATGCAAAGCAACATTACTTCAATCCAAAATAGAGAGGACATCTCCAAACTTGAGGAGGATGAGAAGAAAATGATGGTTATTCTAGAAAATGTTGTTAAAGATGTTAATAACCTAAAAATTTATTACAAAGGGTGAATTGCTCGGCTTGAGGCCAAAATGAAAAAGGTGAGTGATAATTTGGTGAATTCGGTCAACATGAAATTTAAGGCTATTCACAACAATGTTGTAAGCATCATATGTCGGATTGATAAGTGGTAGAAGCTTCATGCTTCTAAACCTTCTTGCAATGCCTACGTAGATTTGGAAAGTGTTGATAAGGGTAATGAGGGTGTTGTTGAGAAGGGCCCATGTTGTCGCACTAGGGGAAACCTCAAAGATAGTCATCTTAATGTCTGATGGCTATTATAGAAAATTTTGTTAAAGATGTTAACAACCTAAAAATTGATTAAAAAGGGTGAGTTGCTCAGGTCAAGACCAAAATGAAAAAAGGTTAGTGATAATCTGGTTCAAACTTGGTCAATATGAGTTTTAAGGCTATTCACAATAGTGTTGTAAGCATCATATGTCTAGTTGATAAGTGGTAGAAGCTTCAAGCTTCTAAACCTTCTGACAATGCTTACATAGATTTGGAAAGTGTTGAAAAGGGTAAAATCAGGTTGTTGTTGAGAAGGCTCCATATTCTTCTCCTTGGGGAAACATAAATAAATTAGTAGAACAAGCTAAAAATGATCTTTAGCATATTAAAAATATGAATCAAAACTTGAACCGGATGGAGGAAGAGGTTGTAGAGGCCTTGAAAAACCTCCAGTGGTGTTTTTAGGTTTGTTAGTGCTAGTGTCTTAATTGCTAGTGTGTTTTTGTGTTTTTACTAGTTGTTGGTTGGGTACAAGTATCCTTATGGTGACATTTTCTAAATAGGGTTTTGGGTCTTTTCATAACTTTCTTTACCCTTAATAAAAAAATATTGATTTTCTTTATCTTAAGTTAATAGGAGAATTAATTAGAGAAAGAGAAGCAATGATGTGCTAGTTTTTAAGGAGCCTAAATAATGGAATCACCAAGAGCCAAATGGAAGGTGAAGATTTTAGAAGATGGGAAATATGGATTAGAAATCTACATAACAAGATGGAAGGTGCCTTATCAAGTTTGAAGTAAGACAAGGATACACAAAACTAATGTGCATGTTAAGATACATTAAACAATATATTTCTTGCATAGTAAGATAAAATATTTGGATGACTAAAAATTTGATTGTTAACAAGTATTAAGTGTTTTTCCAAAAGATAAAATATTTGGATGACTAAAATCTTGATTTTTAAAATAACAAGTATTAAGTGTTTTTCCAATGCATCAAATTATGATAATTATTTTAGCATTTAAGTTTATGAATTTTGAGTCAAACTCATTGACTCATATTTCATGATTCATATAAACTAATTTCTAATGACTAATGATTCACACAAGCTCATCCCTTATGGAGAATGAAGCTCATCCCTTATGGAGAATGAATGGTCTGCCTAGTGCTCATTGCATAATGCTTATACAAGTACAAGTAAAGCACTATAACTAAACAAAAGGTCACTCATCCCAATATTATCCAACTCAAAAAATAACAAACAAACAAAATAAATCCAATTCTAAAATAGAAAAAGAATTTAAAAACAAAAGAAAGAAGAATTTTGAATATCTTTATATAAAAAATTTAACAAATGCAAAACGAACAAGATACCTGCATTCTTGAGATAGAAACGAAAACTAAATCACCTACTATTTGGATTTCTTTATATATAAATCACAAGAAATGCAAAAAAAACAAGTTACTCAACGAGTGCTTTCATGGCGTCACTGGTGACAAGAGGCCCTAACAGAAATTATTGTTGTTCCTGGATCCACCTTTTTCTTTTTTTTTTTCTGCTAGTAACATTTTACATAGAATTTTTGTGCGTACAGGAGCTACTATACTACAATTTACACGAATGGTTTATACTCATAGGAATTCTTATTTTTAAGGCAGAAGGTCAAGTACAGCAGATAGAGGAGAGATCGATCGTTTTGTAGACATCTGCCTTGGCTGTGATTGGAAGGTTCATTGTCCACTCATGTTTGCATGAAGTTTACATTAACTTCATTTGCATGATCTATGCACTCTAATGTTAAGTCTAACAAAAGTAGAACAACTGCTTTTCACCGTAATTTCGGTTTGTACGGTGATTAATATTGTATAAATCATACATTTTATGCATCTTGTATATTGCACAATGATTGAAATAGAATTCATATTATTATTCAATAGCTCTGTTTTTCTCTGTTTCTGATCTGCAACTTTTGCCTTTTTCTTTCAGCAAGATCTTCAAGTTATTTGCAGGTACTATTGCAAAATTCTACATCAATGACAGGTGACACTATAAGAAGAGGACAACATGATTATTTTTAATTTAATGATATATAATAATAAAACAAGGTATATTATGAATGTTTTAGATATTATTTAATGAAAGGAATTTGAAATTTGAAAAAAAAAAATAGAATATAGATTTAGTATAAAATTAAGGTTTGGAAATTTGTTTGGGAAAGAAGTGAAATAATTAAAGAATGCTAATGTATTGTGATTCCATGTAAAAAATCAAGAGTGATTATAATAGTTTCACAATTAGATAAGAATTTGTTTGGAGTGGATTATAGATACTTGGAAAAAAGTTAGGAATGATGTTCATTGTATAGACATAATTTGAAAATTTTTGATGTGAGAACTGGAAAATTATCTTTTGATAGAAAGGGGATTGGGGTCCATTTCAAATTTTTAATTTGAAACTTAAAGGGTTGAACTTATGGCTCTGAAAATAAATTAGATCTAATCTATAGGTTCATATTGGATCTTGGTTCAAGTAGAGACAAAGAGATGTCTTGGGATCCATTTTAAATTTTAAATTTAGAACTTTCGAATTCATGGTTGTGCAAATGAAGAATGATTTCAAATCCCATGACAACCTTAGTTCTCCTCTTCCATACCACAAATGTGTAGTACTAATGTGATATGTCTACAGACCATAAATGAACTTTTAATTCATGTCAATAAGAGGACTAAATATATGATGCTCTTCTTTCTTTTGAAAGAAGAAAAAATTTAATAGCAAACAATTATCGAATCATTTTAGTGGCCGGGCTTAAACATCACACACTAAGCGTTTGACTGCTTAGGTGGATGTGGGCCCAGTTCTTTCAGTTAACAACCCATTGTCGTTTGTTCCGTCTACATAAACAGCGTCGTTAACATTCAAATTTGAATTGTCACGCGTAGAAGTGGCTGGTGGGGCCCTGCAAAGACTGTTCCGTTCACCATTTGCATTGCGGTTTCCGTTGCGTTTCAGGCCCGCGCATATTTTGAATTTTTTTGAATAGTTTTATCCCGCCTCTCTTATATTTGTATGCAACAAAGAGCTTTCCAACCCCAACAATTTTTAAGCGTACTCCCTGCCAGTGCCAAAAATGGAAGCTATGGACCAGGGTGTTGACGTTCTTCAGGAAATGCTCTGGTAGACAAAGCATCTGAAGTGTTTGCAGGATATGCACAGAAAACATATAAGTGTCCTTGAATGCTACCATTGCAGGATATGCACAGATTGCGTCTTCTCAAAAA
>MU228186.1:2536490-2551908 GCA_018584345.1 Thuja plicata | reverse complement strand
ACGGCTCGGGCACCCGAACCATAACGGGCACCCATTTTTTAAAAAATGGGTGCCCGTTTCTGGTTGCCAATTTTTTTTGGCCGCAGACTTCCGCGGAATTGGCACTCAACTTTGTGCTTGCACCCCCTTACTGGCTCCATTATCTTAACAATTACTAATGGTCCCAATTGATTGAAACATTTCTATTTAACTTCTAATTCTTGGCTAATGTGGTGGTTCTTGTAGTCATCTGAGTCAACGCTAGATATCACGTCCTCATTTTCTTGATGTTAGCATAGGACATATATTACTAGTCCACCTTCATGTCAAGTTTTTGTGCCCTTGTGATGAAGGTGATCAGTTTTGTGAAAGCATATACTACCATTTTTAATTATACCTTGTCAAAATTGTGACTATGCATAGTGGTGACATATGGCTAGTTCCAATGGTAGGCCTCGATATTTTTCTAGTCTTTGGCCTAAGGTAGAAACCTTACTTTCTCACATAGTAGTCTAATGCACAATCACATTATTTAGATGTTAGTAATATTGTTAGTACCTTATTAAAATTGTGCCTATGCATAGTGGTGACATATGGCTTGTTCCAATGGTAGGTCTCGATATTTTTCTAGTCTTTGGCCTAAGGTAGAAATCTGACTTTCTCACATAGTAGATTAATGCACAATAATATTATTTAGATGTTATAAATATTGTTAGCACCTTGTCAAAATTGTGACTATTCATAGTGGTGACATATGACTTGTTCCAATGGTAGGTCTCGATATTTTTCTAGTCTTTGGCCTAAGGTAGAAATCTCACTTGCTCACATAGTAGTCTAATGCACAATCACATTATTTAGATGTTAGAAATATTATCAGTGTCCCGTCAGATGTAAGAGTGAGAATTGAATATTACTAGCAATTGCACCTAAATGAGGTGCAATGGTAACATAGATAGGAAGATATGTCTAGAGTAATATTTTGGAGGGCTAATAATAAATAAATTAAAACAGAAAGGAATTATAAATAAATATTTTGTATGGATCAACAATATAAAATCTAACACATAAAGATGTATAGTTCTATTAGAATTATGTGTCACTGAAGGGACAGGGAGATGATATTTTTAAAATAATGGACATGCCAACATTTATAATTAAAAAAAAAACCCACTAGAAAAACCTCTATGATTTAATCCTAAAAATGATGGCATGGAAGAGAAAAAATATATCACTTTCATTGTAAAATTGGTAGCAAACTGAAAGAGAATCCTACTCTTAGTGAGTTAAAAGGCACTAAAATGACTCCATAATTATTTTCTATTAAATTTATTTTTCTTCCAAAAGAAAAAGATCATATATTTACTCATCTCAATGACATGAATTAAAAGTTCATTTATGGTCTGACCATATAGACATATGGCATTAGTACTACACATTTGTGGCTTGGAAGAGGAGAAGCGAGGTTGTCATAGGATTTGAACTCATTCTTCATTTGCACAACCATGAATTCGAAAGTTCCAAATTCAAAATGTAAAATGGACCCCAAGACATCTCTTTGCCTCTACCCGAACCAAGATCCAATATGCACCTATAGATTAGATCTACTTCACTTTCAAAACCATAAATTCAATCCTTTAAGTTTCAAATTCAAAATTTGAAATGGACCACAATCACATCAAAACTTTTCAAATTATGTCTCTATAAATGGACATCATCCCCAACTTTTTTTTAAGTATCTATAATCCCCTCCAAACATATTTTTATCTAATTGTAAAACTATTATTATCACTCTTAATTTTTTTCATAGAACCACAATACATTAACATTCTTTAGTTATTTCACTTCTTTCTCAAACAAATTTCCAAACCTTAATGTTATACTAAATCTCTATTATATGTATTTTTTTCAAATTCCAAGTTCCCTTCATTAAAACAAAATCTAAAACATTCATAATATACCTTTTTTTTATTATTATATATCATTAAACCAAATCTAAAGACTTAAAAGAATACATCTTTAAAGTAAGAAACTCTCTAACATCTTTATCAAAATGTCCAATCTTCATTAGAAGTATAAGCATCAAAATAAAAAAAAATTCACTAATACAATTATTTTTCAAATCGTAGATGCATTTTCACAAATTAGATTGTGGTCAATATAAATCTATTTTCACAAATTAGATTCAAATCTATATATAGATTGATTATAAACAATTAATTTCTCACATAAAACTATATCACCCCAAATCTTATTCAAATTTTAAGTATCATATCTCACGAGATTGTCCTACCATGAAAAATATGCATATATAAACACATTCCATTTTAAAATTATTAGTATATTATTATTATTATGATAGTATTATATTTCTAATTTTAAAATTTATCTTAACAATCTATTTGATTCATGATTATTATTATGTATTTACTTTAATTTACTTAGTATTTTCAACTTCAAAGTCAAATTTTTGGGTTCAATCATAGTTAATCTAAAAGGAAACATTATATTCATTCTCTAGATTCCAACTCAATAGCCAACCTACATTAGATAATTCAAATTCAAATTTTATTTTTATACAATGCGGTAATTTAGAATTCAAAGCAATATAGTTTTAAGTCAAATTTTCATGTTTAATATTTAAAATATTTAAGAAATATTTTTTTTATATTGTAGAAGATTAAGTGTCTACAATAGAAAATTTGTCATTAAACAAAGTGCTCTTGAAAAAATATGTGGAAAAAAATGTGTCTATTGTTTCTATAAAGTCTAATTGAATATTTTAAGATATTCACAACTAAATTTTATTTTCAAAAGTTTAGAACCCTTGACAAATAAGTTTCTTCTAAGTGAAAAAAAAATTATAAAAATTCTATGTTAGTGCTTTCTAATAATGGTGGTGTATTACCACATTGAAGAAAATTGAATGCAAATTGTATTTAGACTAGTGCTTAATTATATTGGGATATATTGCAAAAGGAAAAGAGAGTTAGAAGCTAAAACGCATATTTATCTTCCCATTTTTTATTGGGATATATGTCTGTGTAAGAAATTATAAGGAAATCGCATTCAAATTGTAAAAATCTTAAAAATAAATAAGAGGGGCCAAAAATAAAAATAAAAAATTTAAGAAGAATTAAGGAGAAAAAGGAAGAACTTCTAGCATGAAAATAAATAATTGTGTTGTCCTCCTCTTATAATAATACCATTTGGTAGCTGGAATTGACCTGGAATTAGAATTAATAAATTCTGGATTTGCCAAATTTGATGTTTGTGTCGACCCAATGAAAATGGAATAGGGATTTTCTAATTCTAATTTTGCCCCAAAATGAGCATTCAAATATTCCTGAAAAAACCTTGGAATTGGAATTCAAAATTGAAATTGAAATGAGCTCCTTCTAATGCTACTGAAAGCTTGTCAGAAGAGAAAGGGAGTTTGTCCACCGTGATGCGTAAGGAATTGCTTCTGGTGAGTGTTGGGAATGCTTTTGCAGCTTCATTTCCCATTCGGAAAATGCTTCTCACTCATCTTTCAGGTGAACCAAACGGTTCCAGCCCATATTCCATAAACCATTTTTAGGAATTATAATTGTGCAGGACCTCTTGTCACTAGTCATGCTATGAAAGCACTGGTTGAGTATATCACAAAAAGAATTCTTATCTACCTCAACAACAGATGTAACTTACATTTGTTTCGCATTTCTTGTAATTTATAATTTATATATAAAGAAATCAGAATATTTGTGAATTTAGTTTTCATTTCTATCTCAAGAATGCATGTACTTTTTTCACATGTTCATTTTGCACTTCTTAAATTTTTTATATAAAGATATTCAAAATTCTTCTATACTTTGTTTTTAAATTATTTTTCCTTTTCAGAAGTGGATTTATCTTGTTTGTTTCATTTTTTTTTTTTGAATTGAACTATTGGGATGAGTAACCTCTAGGATAGCTTTAGTGCTTTGAGTAACCTCCATGACCACCATGTCTTTGTGAGTGTCAACCGAGGGGGCCATCAGTGTTTCAAACCATGTCTTGTTCAAAATTTGGTGCATTTCTTAATCGCAAATCCATTGATTGGCATGTGAAAAGTGACTTTCAGCTTCTCCCATTCTATGATCTGTGAGTTGTTTCATTCCTTTTTTGTCAGCAGAGAGCTAGTGTTGCATTAGGATTGCTTGTCTTGACCGAGCTTCCTTCCTGACATTTGGATGCTTGGAACCTTAAATTTGGCATGTATTATGAGAACATTGAGGAATTCGTTTGATCATGTATTTCACTTAAAAAGAAATTTATAGTGATATTTCTAATAGGGATTATAATTTCTCTGTGTTTCAGACTAATCTGTTTCTGTCCTGTCTTACAGTTATACTTTGTTGTTCTTTTGTGATAACAGCCTTAGTGCTTTGTTTTTTTGTTCTTTTCTTGTCAGCACCTATCGTGATGACTTTGTGTTGTTGATGGCTTGTTATTCTGTTGATGGGCCTTTCTGTTGTTTAGGGTCAGCCCCCTTGTTTTGGTTGTTTCTTTCCTTTTCTCCTATTGTACCTCGAGCCATCACCCTCTTGCTGTTGTTTTTTTCAAAAATAATATAATTAGCCATTTTGTTTGCTTTGTCTCCTTGTTGTTTTTATTAGTTCTACATGGTATCAGAGCATATTTGAATCTTGGGCAAGTGATGTGGGGATTTTGTAGTGTGAAGTTCTGCTTTTTTTTTTGCAGGTCGCAAACTAGTTGAGTAGCACTAAAAGTTTTTTTTGTGGGAAGTGAGCATCCTACAGCAAAGGGAAAAATTTCTACACAAAAAATGGTGATAAGTTTCTTCTTTTTTTTGGTATTAAAGATCTTGAAGTGTGTTTCATTCTCATCCAAAAAGGAGGGAAGTTGAAATAATGGATTCTCTTGGTACTACTTTTCCCACAATAAAATTGAATAGGAAAAATTATTATGATTGGGCATCTCATATAGAAATTACTCTAACTCTACAAAATTGTTTCGAGATTGTTGCTGCAGTGAACAAAGACCAACAAATCCTAGAAAATATTCCAGAAGTTCGTAATGAGAGAAGTGGAGTTAAAGTATGAGATATTTTGAAAAATCTATATCAAAATTCAGGTGATGTATGGATCTTATCTCTCACCACAAAATTATATAATATGAAATTATCAAGCTCACAAGACTTAGTCCCACATCTAAGTAAATTAAAGGAAAATAAAAATGAGCGTGCTTCTCTTGGAAAGGATATAGATAATAAAGATTTTGTGCAAATAATATTACAAAGTCTTCTAGGGTCTTACCAGTCATTCATAAGGGGATTATATACTGCAAATAGATTAAAAAGTATTAAATCTAAAGAGTTATGTGCTAAATTAGTGCAAGAAGAAAAGCGTCAAATTAAGAAAAGAGAAACATTTAGTGATGAATCTCAAGCATTTATAATTAAAGGAAAACAAGGTTATAAAAAGTCACAAGATAATCAATCCAAAGAAAAGAATTGGAAGAATGCAAATAAGAGTACAAATTATAATAGAAGTAAATGGAAATACAATTATTGTGGCAAGATGAGTCATAAAGAAAATGAATGTTACAAGAGAAATAGAGATACAAAAAGAAAGACAAACAAATTTACAAAATCTTTTGATTCTAAAAGAAATATTTTATGTGTTGCACTTAAAGAAAATAATTCTTTTAAGGATGGTTGGGTTATTGATTCTGGTGCTACACAACACATGTCTCATAATGAAGAACAATTTGAATCAATAAGTGAAAGTAGTACAAAGAAAATATATCTGGGCAATAATAGTGCTTTAGAAGTTAAAGGGACTGGAAATGTCAAAGTTGATAATGGTGTGTTAAAAAATGTGAAGTTAATTTCTAAATTGAAAAAAAATCTACTTTATGTATCTCAAATTGCAAATCAAGGGTATAAAATAGAGTTCTACAATGACAAATGTTTAATCAAAGATGTGAATGATAATTATAGAGTAACTGCAATTGGTAAAATGGAGAATGGATTGTATAAATTTCAAGAATTTACTTCTGTAAAGAGGAAATATTTAGGATGAAATGGGTACAAGAGACTTGCACACCTAAATAATATCCTTTAGATTATATGAAAATTTGGTGAAGGTAAGATTCTCCTCTTAGCCCCAAATTCACAAAGGAAAGATCCAAATTGATTAACCACAAGAAAATGGTCAATGCACAAATGAATCAATCAATTAGAAATAAGAAGAAAGAGGAAAACCTTACATTCCATTTTGGAGGAGAGTGTAATAGATCTGAAAAGATTAAAATCTTATTTGAATTGAATTGAAGACAAATACTAACCTCAAATTACAATATATCTGTAAATTTTGTTTTCTGGTGTCTGTACTGAGTTTATGGAAATTCTGCAACCTGCCTTGGCCTGGAAACATAGAGATGTAGAAAACCCAGAAATCATTTTCTTTTCTGAGCAAGGTCGACCTTGACCCAAATACGAGGGCACAATTGTACCCCTTTATGTCAACCTTGACCTGCACTGCTCCAATGGAAAATCTGTTCGTGGATCTTAAAGTTTTTTTAAAAGGGTATCTGAATTTTCTCTATAATTTGTTGTTCCATACCTGTACCTGCAAGAAAAAAGGGTTTTTTATTGTTTTGGATGGGGGATATGCCTTGGTCAAACCCTAGTTTTGGAATTAACCATGAAATAGAATTGAAATTGCAGTAATAAACAAAGTAAATAGAACAATTCACCTTGCTTATGTTGAAACCCTTGTGGAGGATTTTAACCCTTGAATCCACAAGTATAGATGCTCCAAATGGATGTAGAATTGTAGGATGTAGGATGTCTCAAATCAATTTCCTTTAGATCTTCAACATCAATCTTGAATGGATCTTGGGATAGGAAGAATCTTGAATGGATATGGATGAATAAATCTTCAACAAGAGGGCTCCATAGAGCTTGAATCCTTCAATGGATACTAATGGATATCCTTGATGAATTGAATCTTGAATGCTTGAATGCTCGAAAGTAGACGATCACTTCCATAGATTATGCGTAGATGATCAAAAATGAGAGGAGAAGGATTCCTTATATACTAGTCTAGGGCACAAACTTCTAGAGAGGCTGACATATTAGAAATAAATTCCAATTAGGCTCATACCCCTAGAAATGTACCTATATCAAATATCTTTTTTAAGAGTCACCACTTCGGAGCCCAAAACAGCTGACCCGGAAGTGGGAAATAATTCTTTCCAAACCACGACATCCAAAAATCTTTGAAATTTGAAATTTAGACCCTGGGTCAAGGTCGAGGTTGACCCTGACCTAATTTAGGGTCAAGTTTGACCTTGACCCTAAGGTCAAGAACCTCAAAATATCAAAGCAGGATACCAGAAACAGGTAGGAGAGAAGTGGAAAATAGGGCAAGACAGGGGAAAAACTATATCCAAGTCAAAGACCCATTCGATGCGTTTGACATGAACCCAAACCACTTACTCAGAGGGCTAAACCAGTCCTAAATGGAAGTGCTTCAATTTTCCAATGATAGATTTAGCCCCCACTTTAGCAAGAGTATGGACTCGGTGCAAACTCTTGGTAAAGGAAATCACAAAGAAAAGATAATCTTATTAAAATCAAAGGGACAAAGAAATCCTCAAGCCCCCAGGGACTCAAGTCTTTGTCAACCCCAACATTACAATAAGAGAGACATCACTAGTCAAAGAAAAAGAGAGAGAGGGTGTGATTACCTCGCCAAATGAGAACCTATGTCCCATTGTGAATCACACAAGGAAACAGTGCAACTGGAAAGATGGAGTTGAACCACCTAGTGAATGTGGCTACTCACTAGTCAACCCATCAAGGATTCACCCTCAGGAATATTCTATTCCAAAAGAGAAAAGCCAAAATTAGAGAGATCTAGTCTTAAGGACACCTTCTGACCTTTAGGGATCAAAACTTTGTAAATTGAAACTGGAGGGATCAAGAGATCCTATAACATAAAAATCCATGCTTTAAGGATTAGTCTCTAATCGATAAAGGGAAAAAAAATTAAGTTTGAAAATATTTTGGAAGTGCGTGTGTGCAAAAAGTGAGCAGAGCATATGCCCCCACATTAAAGTCATTTCTAACACTTTAACAGGAGGAATGGCTTTAACAGAAACATAAACAACTCCACTATTTAGCGAAGACAAATCAAGGGAAATAGCACATAAACATATAAAGAACATAGAAAGGATCTACCTACTGTGGGGTCAGTATGATCATAAGATTATATATATATATGATATTATTGCAAATTAATTGACATCATTCCCCAAAGCAAGTAGAACTAAAATCACAATGGAGAAAATGAAATGCAAGAGTTACGAAGAAGAGTCTTTTCGGACCACAACATGGAGACCAAAAAGAATTAGTACTACCATGTCGCAAATCCAAGTGGACTACACAAGGAAAACATTTACGAATAATAGCATAGGCACAACATAACATGAAAACAACATATATAATAATAGAAATACATATAGAGAAATAGTACAACAGGTTCGATTCCTTTATCACCTTGCACCAACAAAGTAACAAGGGTCATATAAAAGAATCTAACAAGCATTTAGCAAACACATTATGGGAGAAGCACAATACAACAGGAACGCACATAAAAGGCTACCATGGAGGACAAGAAAACCAAGCACATTGCCTACTCTCCCCATCTCGGTCTATATCATTTAGGGAAGGTGGGAAGCTCACAAGAGGGACTATATCCAACACAGTAGGAATAATAGCCAGTTCCAAACAAGGATCCTCTTGAGAATCATGATGTTTGATATTAGGTGTAATTATAAATTGTGTTGAAAGCATATTAGGTAAATTAGTATCAATATCAATAGTCTCATATTCATCATTAGCATCAATAGATCATCAAGAGTATCTTCTTCATCAATATTAATCAAAATAGAATCTAAGATACGAATAGAATCATCATAATCATTCATCTTAACATCATTATTAACATTAACTTCTTCCAATACATCAGGCATAGGCTGGTCAAAATAAGGTAAAAAAATTTGAAGAATAGAGGCACGGGCCTTAGCTTGAGCCCGACGCTTCTTACAATGTTCATTGGTAGATCAGTTACATTTTTTCTTGTTTGAAATATGTTGAGAACTAGGAGGAACAACAACCGGTTCCTTCACAGGTTCTATAGGAGGATTAGTAGGATTCTCAGTAGGCTAAAAAGAAACACTAGGAGAATGATTAACAAAACTAGAAGCAATGGATAAAGGAGGTATGAAAGGCATAGGAAAAATACCAAGGTTAAGATCCATCCAAGGCATGCTTAACTCAACAATCTTGTGATGTTTATAGGCTTGATATGAGAAAAAAAGGTTATCAGGTCGATAAGAACATGAATTAGGTAATGAAGGCCAAAAGAAGTCAAGGGTAGCACAATCCCTAGGCCTAGAAGGTTGATATAAACTATGATTAATTATTTTCAATTATTCATCATGAATGAACTTAATACACTTATGGATAGGAGAAGTAACCACATGCATGGAAGTCAACCAAGGAAAACCAAGCTTAACTTGAAACTGATCAGAAGTAGGGACAACAACGAAGGTACTATCCACAACTTTACCACAAATTTCAATAGGCGAGTTAATAGAACCAAATGATGGATAGAGAAAACCATTACAAGTTTGGATCCACACATTAGATGTATTATAAAAATCACGCTGTAAGTTCTTTGTAAAAAGGTTCTCTTCAGTAATGAAATTGACTAAGGATGTAGGATCAATAAGACAACCACACGTAGGTATCTTAGCAATCCTAGCATAAATGTAGAGGGTACCATCAAGAGATTTAATAGTCTCATAATCATCAAAGGTGATCGAGAGTTCCCTAGGTCTTTTATTCTTAGGTTGTTTTCAAGGTTTAGGTTAAGGTTTATGTTTAGGCTTAGGTTGAGGTGGAACTTGAAGTTGAGGTTGAGGCGGAGGAACTTGAATGAGAGGTTGAGATTGAGGTTAGGGTGGAGATATAGGTTGAGAAAAAACAACATGCTCCACATGGTTAACAATATGATTGATATCATCCATCTTTAAATCATAAATAATATCCACAGAAGATGGTTGAACAATGGTATTAGTATCATGTGTAGGAAAAGGATTTGCATAGATTTGGAGGTTTTGATTAGGAGGAGAGACAGATTTATTCCCACTACCATTAAAATTATCAATAGATAAAGCATTAGAATCAATTAATTCTTGAACCTTATGTTTTAGAGAATAACACTTCTCAGTATCATGGCCATTCCGATGATGGTATTGATAAAATACTTTGGGATGAAAGGATTTGGATGCCATCATAGTAGGAAGAAGAGGTCGAATAGGAGGCAAAGTAATCATATAAGAATTCAACAACTTACTCATAACAGAATGTAAATATTCAAAAAGAGGAGTAAACGTATGATTCAAACGAAAAGCAGTGGATGCAAAAGTGGAATTGTTGGATGCAACAACAACTTGATCAACAACTGCATTTGCTTGCTTATTTATCTTGACATAGTTGTTAGGTTTCTGAAACTTGTTGCAATTAGGAGAAACATCACTCTTATCAACTAGAACAGGAGCCATTGGAGTGTTTCTCTCAAATTGACTCACTTGTAATTGATAATGATGAAGCGTTGCACAAAGTTGTTGAAAAAAGGTAAATTCAGTAAGCAAAATCTTATCTCTAATATCCTTTTGCAAATTTGAAATAAACATATGTTGAATATCAATATCAGGAACATGAGAAATTTGAGCATACAAATTCTTAAATCTACCAATAAATTCATTCAATGTTTCTTTAGTATTTTGTTTACAATGCATCAAATCAGTTAAGGAGACTTGCGGACCAATGTTATTTTGGAACTGTTGGATAAAGGTATTAACAAGTTTTTTAAAAGAATCAATAGAATAAGGAGGTAAGGAACAATACCATTGCAAGTCCTTATCAAAACAAATTCTAGCAAATAACTTGGATAAAATACTATGGTCATGAGCATAGTCACTACAAAGGATTTGAAATTTTTTAACATGAGTGATAGGATCTCCCTTACCATTGTAATTCTCAAGATGAGGCATATCGGCTTGCTGAGGGATAGGAGCATGAATAATGTCTAGGGATAAAGGATTACCCATGTCACATGTAGGAATACTAAACTTGGATTGAGTTAAGGACTCAATTTATTGTTGTAAAGAGGACACAGTTTGAGCCAGACTAATGATTGTGGAATCATTAGAATAAATAGGAGGCATAGAAACATTAGGAACACTAGGAAAAGTGTAGAAAGAAATGAGAATGGAAGACACAACTGATGGAACACTTGGAACCATAGTTGGAAGAGGGTTGGAATAGGTAAAAGGAAAACTATGGTAAGAAGGTTGTGAGGTAGGTAGAGACACCGGTGGAACATTCACTGGAAGAGATGGAAGTGGAAGATTCAAAGCTAGAGGATTGGAATATGGAAGATATGTTGTCACTAAAGGAGGAGTTTAAGTAGGAATTCTAGGTAAAGGAATGGAAGAAGGTTCCACACTAGTGATAGGAGGAGTGAGTCCTAGATCTTGAATTTCTTGAACTAAAGGTTGGACATTTAAATGCACAAGATGAGTGATACCACACAAGAGATTAACACCTTGATCACTATCACATAAGACTTTCTTAAGGGCCTCTATAGCTTGAATAGAATCTTGATTATGGTTTTCTTGAATAAGCCAATTTCTCATTTTATCAATTTCAGTTGAAATTTTTGGACTTGTTCAGGAGGATCTCTTAAAACATCATCCTCATCATGAGATGAGTGAGAAGAGTTTTTCTCCGTAGAAGGATTGGAATCATGAGTGATCAAATTTTCATCTGGGATCCTAAGGAAGGAGAGGAAGACTCGTGATCAAAGGAACCCATAAGTCTGTGACTTCTTCTAACTTGGTTATTATAAGTAGGACTATAGGTAGTAAAGCTCATACACCAATGCAATGCAAATGAACTAAATTAGGAAAACACAAGGCATGAACAAATATATATTTTTGTATTTTTCCTTTATATGATTTTTTTTTTAATTTTTGAAATGAAAATGCAAGAACATAAAAGAAGGCTAATCTAATATGCATGCAAGTTCTAACATGAAATCTAAATCTAACACCACAAAAGAAAGAGTTGTCGTAAGAAGGTTCACCAAAATGTAAAGAGGTAATATTTAGATGAAATGGGTACAAGGGACTTTCACATATAGATAATATCCTTTACATATGAAAAGTGTTGGAAATACAATAATGGGAAAGCAAGATACTGAGAGGGGGTGGTGAATCAGATCTTCAAATTTGAACACTTAAAACAAAATGATCCACATTCATACATATATGAATCTAATGTAATATCAGATAGCATCGACACAATGAAATAAATAACTCATAACACAAGAACTTGGTAACCCAGAAACCCAAATAGATAAAAATGGGGTGGGGATGACACCCACAAAATTCTCCACTACTGCAATAATAAAGTGTGCCTGTTAGGGCTACAAAAGTTGATTACAAAATTTAATCTACCCTATTAAAGTTCTACTCGGTTAAGAGCTAAAGATCATTACAATCTACCCTGTGAAAGGATTTCAACTTGCAATAAAGTAAGCACTCTATTAGGAGATTTAGAAAGGTCTGCTAGAACCACTCTGTTAAGATATTTTCACCTGATACAATGATTAGAATGTCTCAAGTATTGATCCTTCATTATGCACTCAAATGTTGATGATGGATCTCCTCTTTCCAGTACCTTCTATGATCTCACAATCTAATATGTCTTTACTCTACTGTTCACTATGTTGTCACTCTGCTTGATCTCTGCTTCTTAACAAAATAACCCTCTATGCATTTAACTTCAAAATGCAATCACCACTTCTCTCTACACACTTACAAAATAGGGTTTAGAAGTAATCTTATATATCTGTTCAATTCTGATAGCGAGATCTAGATCAATGATCAAGATCTAATACCCATACCTTGAAGGTATTACAATTAATGATTACAATAGATCATGCATAGGATAAAACAATTAAATGCATAACTAAATTTGTAGGAAAATATTAAATGCATACATAAGTCGACCCAAAAAGCTTATACGAGTCAGCCTGATCACTTATCCTCAAAGTTTGAATCATTCCAGACATGTATACAAAAGATATTCTTCTTAGTAGTTAACATCTCTGTCACTCGACATTAAGTATCCTACTCGGCTCGACATGATACAACTTGGAAACCTAAATACTACTCGGCAATGTTGCTTGGCCTTGCATAGTTTTAGCTCGACCATAGTGATAGCCAACTAAAACTGCCTAAGTGAATGACTAAGTGTTGGTCACTAATCATCAATAGAACTTAGAGATTAACAATCTCCCCCTTTGATATTAGTGGAAAAAACACACTTATCATTTCTTAATTTCATTCCATCAAAATATTTCCTAAGTATACTAAGTACTCCCCCTAGGAATATACTCAGAATTATTCATACAAAAAGTTTACATGCCTTCAAAAATATATATAAGTGTACCTATTATGTAATGATGTATCATACTATATCCTTTCCAACTTCATTACCATCTTCCCCCTTGTTTTTGTCACTAATTACTGGTGGGGTTAAGTTATACTTATCCAAAAATTGTTTATGAAGCTGCAGGGTGGATGCAAAGGTAGCATCCCAACTATCCTTAGCAATCTTCATAATTTCCAATTTTATTTCTAGCTCGGCAGCTAGACTTACTAAAATTTCTACAATTGAGAGATGCACATTCATCACTCCGTACTAACTAAATTTTCTCTTGTTCTCCCTCCATACTTTTAGCTGGTGCAAAAGAGCTTGCAGCTATAATCTTGAAATTAGGGTTTGAGAGATGAAGAATAGAGTACCTTAGCAAGTAGCGCTTTGTACTATTCACCTTAGGATTACTGATGGCACACTGAAAAAATATTTGATGCTAACTTCATTAAGATCAATTCTGCAATTTACTCCAATCTCTCCGTAAACAGTGAAAATTGCAAGGTAAAAATGAAGTATAAATTGTTCATCCTTTATAGACTTCGGAGGGTCAAGGTAGGTAAGCAATGAATTTTTTTCTCATTGAGTTAATGTAAGCCAGCTGTCCTTGGCTTTATAACACAACTTGCATCCCACTCGGCTTACTAAACTCAGCCATCACAAAACTTACTCGGCTAACAAACTCGGCACACACTAAAGAACTCAGCCTTAGTGTCCATGACTGGTGCTCCGCACCTATAGTGCAATTGGCTCTTCTCGGTATTTGTCTTCAAAATATGTCCTGGTGCATCTTAACATATGCAAATATGGACTTTGGTACATTTCATGTTAGGGAATGATGTAAGATAAGATTTTTAGATGCAGTTCCTTACATACCTCTTTTTCTTAGTTGGAGATGATGTGATCACCTGATCCATTGGATTGGGTGACCTCGACTTCACTAGCTTCACTGCTGCATGGTTTGGACTTCTTAACCCATGTCTGGTTCATCTGTGCTCTAATATGCTCAACTGTAGGATCAGGTACCCTAGTCTTACAATCTTTCCTTGTATGACCAATTTTCAGACAAGTGTGACAAACTAGGCTTCCATTCATCCAACTTTTAGACTTTCCTTTGAAATGTATCCTTATGCAATTTTCTGGAACATGTCCATACTCACCACAGTAATGACAACTATGCCATGTGTTGTAGTCCCACTTGTAAGTATTTCCTTTTCTTGGTGATTTCTTTTGTGCCTTTGATGTCCATTGTTGTTTACCTTTAGATCTACAATCTTGTGCTCTATGACCATATTTTTGACAGTTATAGCAATTACCATTGAGTCTAGGTGTGTAAGGTGCATAGCTTGCCTTTGTCTTACATTCACGTGCTTGATGTCCAAACTTATTATAGTTAAAGAAATAACCATTAAAGTTAGTTTTAGGATTGGACTTACCATTCTTGCTTTGGAAAATGTTTGTTGTATGATCTGGTTTCCCATAGTGGTGGCAAACAAGTTTGTTGTTTCTTAGCTTTGCATACCTTCTTTCACCTGTCTTAGATGATTCTCCTTCTTTAGTGGTTGTATGTTGTTCAGTGTGACCTAATCTAGAAGAATCTTTAGGTCTTCTTGATGCTTCCACCAGTTGTTCAAAGTAGCTCATAGCTACATTGGGATCATTCACTCTCTTGTTAAGTTCTTTCTCAGATCTCAATTCATCTTTCAACTGACTATTCTCAGATCTAAGATTTACAATCTCCATGTCTTTCCTAGTGATCTCCTGATTCACAAGTAGTAATTGATTTTCCATGTCAACTTGATTGACTGTCATTATTTGTACATCATGTGTTCTTTCATCAAGTCTGATAGTCATCATTCTTTTGTCTTCTTCTGCCATAGC
>MU228186.1:2498800-2536440 GCA_018584345.1 Thuja plicata | reverse complement strand
ATTGACTGTCATTATTTGTACATCATGTGTTCTTTCATCAAGTCTGATAGTCATCATTCTTTTGTCTTCTTCTGCCATAGCCTTGTCATCTTCGGCTTTCTTTTTCTGTTCAACAACTTCACACATTATTATTGATTGGGCTTCTTGTTCCTTTTTCAAGTTTCTGACTTCTTCACATAGTGCACTATTATTTTCCAGTAGATCTGCTATTGATGCATCACTCTCAGTAGAATCTCCATTCTAAAATAGATTTGTGGTGTCCTCTTCCTGATAATGAGAGTCATTCATTTGTGTGGCCAAATCTTTCCTTGCATTCAGGGACTTCTTTAATTCCTGTCTTGCTATCTCAAGCTATTGTAGTGCTAGCTGAATATCAATCTTTTGATTCTCAATGACTTTACCTATCTTGTAGATCTCCATCTCAAGATCTGTATTCTCAAGCTGATTATGACCTTTTAGAGAACTAAGCTTTGATACCAATTGTTGGAAATACAATAATGGGAAAGCAAGATACTGAGAGGGGGGGTGAATCAGATCTTCAAATTTGAACACTTAAAACAAACTGATCCACATTCATACATATATGAATCTAATGTAATATCAGATAGCATCCACACAATGAAATAAATAACTCATAACACAAGAACTTGGTAACCCAAAAACCCAAATAGGTAAAACTGGGGTGGGGATGACACCCACAAAATTCTCCACTACTGTAGTAATAAAGTGTGCATGTTAGGGCTACAAAAGTTGATTACAAAATGCAATCTACCCTGTTAAAGGTCTTCCTGATTAAGAGCTAAAGATCATGACAATCTACCCTATGAAAGGATTTCAACTTACAATAAAGTAAGCACTCTGTTAGGAGATTTAGAAAGGTCTTCTAGAACCTCTTTGTTAAGAGATTTTCACCTAATACAATAATTAGAATGTCTCAAGTATTGATCCTTCATTATGCACTCAGATGCTAATGATGGATCTCCTCTTTCCAGTACCTTCTATGATCTCACAATCTGATATGTCTTTACTCTACTGTTCACTGTGCTATCACTCTGCTTGATCTCTGCTTCTTAACAAAATAACCCTCTGTGCATTTCACTTCAAAATGCAGTCACCACTTCTTTCTACACACTTACAAAATAGGGTTTAGAAGCAATCTTATATATCTATTCAAGTCTGATAGCAAGATCTAGATCAACAATCAAGATCTAATACCCATACCTTGAAGGTATTACAATTAATGATTACAATAGATCATGCATAGGATAAAATAATTAAATGCATAACTAACTCCGTAGAAAAATATTAAATGCATACATAAGTTGGCCCAAAAATCTTATACGAGTCGGCCTGATCACTTTCCTCGAAGTTTGAATCATTCCAGACATGTATGCAAAAATTGTTCTGCTTGACACTTAACATCTCTGTCACTCGGCATTAAGTATCCTACTCGGCTCGGCATGATACAACTCGGCAACCTGAATACTTATCGACAATGTTGCTCAGCCTTGCATAGTTTTAGCTCGGCCACATTGATAACCAACTAAAATTTCCTAAGTGAATGACTAAGTGTTGGTCACTAATCATCAACAGAACTTAGAGATTAACAAAAAGTTGGGGAAGGTAATCTTCTCCTCTTAGCCCAAAATTCACAAAGGAGAGATCCAAATTGATTAACCACAAGAAAATGGTCAATGCACAAATGAATTAATCAATTAGAAATAAGAAGAAAGAGGAAAACCTTACATTCTATTTTGGAGGAGAGTGTGTAATAGATTTGAAAATATTAAAATCTTAATTGAAATGAATTGAAGACAAATACTAACCTCAAAGTATAGCAGATCTAGAAATTGTTGTTTTCTGGTGTCTATACTGAGTTTCTGGAAATTTTGCAACCTTCCCTAGCCTGGAAACACAGAGATGGAGAAAACCCAGAAATAATTTTCTTTTATGAGCAAGGTCGACCTTGACCCAAATATGGGGGCACAATTGTACCCCTTTATGTCAAACTTGACCTGCACTGCTCTGACGGAAAATATGTTCATAGATCCTAAAAGTTTGCAAAAAAGGGTATCTAAATCTTCTTTGTAATTCATTGTTTTGTACTTGTGTCTACAAGAAAAAAGCGTTTTTTTTTTTTTATATGAGGGGTTTGCCTTGGTCAAACCCCAATTTTGGAATTAACCTTGAAATAGAATTGAAATTGTAGTAATAAACAAAGTAAATAGAACAATTCACCTTGCTTATGTTGAAACCCTTATGTAGGATTCGAATCCTTGAATCCACGAGTATGGATGCTCCAAATGGATGTAGAATTGTAGGATGTAGGATTTCTCAAATCAATTTCCTTTAGATCTTCAACACCAATCTTGAATGGATCTTGGGATAGGAAGAAGCTTGAATGACTATGGATGGAGAAATCTTCAACAAGAAGGCTCCATAGAGCTTGAATCCTTCAATGGCTACTAATGGATCTCTATGATGAATTGAATCTTGAATCTTGAATGCTTGAAATATTGAATGCTCAAAAGTAGATGATGACTTCCATAGATTATGCGTAGATGATCAAAAATGAGAGGAGAAGGATTCCTTATATACTAATCTAGGTCACTAACTTCTAGACAGGTTGACATATGAGAAATAAATTCCAATTAGTCTCATACCCCTATAAATGGACCTATATTAAATATCTTTTTTTAAGAGTCGTCACTTCAGAGCCTGAAACAACCAACCCAGAAGTGGGAAATAATTCTTTCCAAACCCCGAAATCTAGAAATCTTTGAAATTTGAAATTTAGACCCTAGGTCAGGGTCAAGGTTGACCCTAACCTAGGTCAAGGTCAAGGTCAACCTTGACCCTGAGGTTAAGAACCTCAAAATCTTAGAGCAATATGCCATAAATAGGTAGGAGAAAAGTGGAAAACAGGGCAGGAGAGGGGAAAAACCAGATCCAAGTCAAAGACCCATTCAAGGCATTTGACATGATCCCAAACCACTTACTCAGAGGGATAAACCAGTCCTAAATGGAAGTGCTTCCATTTCTTGATGGTGCAACTTCTAACAATATAGATGAGAATTTGTGTGTTATTGCCAAATATGATGATATGAGAAGGTTATGGCATGAATGTATTGGACATATCAACTAGATCAAAGTCTCAAGCTTATGGAAAATTACATATGATGCATGGGATTCTAAAAAACTCACCAAGTCTTAAGGTATGTGAATAATGTGCAATGGGAAAGAAACATGTAGAAAGTTTCCCACAAGGAAAATCATGTAGGGAAATAACTCCTTTACATTTGGTTCATAGTGATGTAATGGGTCCTTTTAAAACACCTTCACTTGGAGGATCAAGGTATGTTCTCACCTTTATAGATGACTAAAATAGAAGAATTTAGGTGTATTTTTTACAAAAGAAGGATGGAGTATTTCAAAATTTTAAAGAGTTTAAAGCTTTGACTAAAAAACAAAGAGGAAAATGTCTAAACATAATAAGAACAGATAGAGGGACTGAGTATATGAATAAAGCCTTCTTAGAATTTTGTAAAGAGCATGGCATAAAGAAAGAATCAACAATTTCCTATTCACCTCAACAAAATGGGGTTGTTGAAAGAAAAAAATGGAACTATAATAGAAATGGCTAGGTGTATGCTTCACTCTAGAAATATATATGCAAAATTTTGTGCTAAAGCAGTTCATATTTCTGTATTTATCTTTAAAAGAACACCTATTAAGGAAGTTTTGAAAATAACATGAGAAGAGGAATGGAGTGGAAGAAATCCTATAGTATCTCATTTTAGATTCTTTGGTTGTAATGCATATACCCACATTCCTTTTGAAAGAAGGA
The DNA here is from genome assembly GCA_018584345.1 of Thuja plicata. Taxonomy (NCBI): domain Eukaryota; kingdom Viridiplantae; phylum Streptophyta; class Pinopsida; order Cupressales; family Cupressaceae; genus Thuja; species Thuja plicata. The sequence continues at coordinate 2,532,593 of MU228186.1, read as the reverse complement.
ACAAACTTGAAAGGAAAAGTGAGAAGTGCATAGTGGTAGGGTATAGTGAGGAGTCAAAATGATATAGGTTATACAATCCTAAAACAAATTAAATTCATATCAAATAGAATTTATGGTTTGATGAAGATATTGAAAGTAATCATTCTCCTAAATTATCTTACTTTCCAATCTTGATTGAATAAGATAAATCTATTTCTACTAATGATCAAAATCAAGGCAAGAGGAGAAGGAACACAAGTTGAAGAATCAAGTGAAAGTGATGATGAAAACACACTAAAAACTAGAAGCATTCAAGAAATGTATCAAGAAGGTCCTAGAAATATGTTTTCTAACTATGCTCTCATGACCAAGGTGATGCAGGTGGACACTCCAAGCACATATGAAGAAGTAAAAGGAAAAGATGAATGGGAAGAAGCTATGCAAGAGGAATACAATTCTTTGATGAAAAATGGTGGTGCAGAAGCACCCCTCTGTTATGCCCTACATACCCATCCCTACATTTTGTGGGAAATATGTTGGGTCCCCTTTCTTTTTTCCTTTTTCCTTGTTTCTTTTCCTTTTGTTTTCCTTCGGCCCTTGCTTCCGCGAGGGTCATTTTCTTTCCCTTTTGGTTTCTCTTCCTCTAGGACCCGGTCTTAGAGTATTCTTGTCTTCTCTATTCCAGCCAGATTTCAGACTCCGGGATTCCATGTCACTACTTCTTCTTTTGTTAAAAGGTGCAGTTGCATGGGATCCCCAGACCCAGAGTCTGGAGGTTTGCCTTTCTCAAAATTTTCAGAAGGAAAGTAGGTTGTTTTTATCCTAGGGGTATAAATGGAGTTTTACCAGTCATTGTTACATTTACCATGAACAAATTACCCCACAACGATTCAGAGTGATTAAGGTAATTTTAGCAGTGACTAAGTGTGATTTGTTCCAAAGATTCAATAGTGTTCAACAGTGACAGAAAGTGCAGTGTTTGTGGTGATTCGAAGCTGATCAATTGCAGAGCACCTCCCATGCTTGTCTTCTCGCATCCCTCATTTCCAAGGTAGGCCCTTTTGGTTCCTCCTTGTTGCTTTCTAGTTTTATTTCCATTTTCTTCCCTTCGGCTTTTGTTTTCTCTATTTTCTACCCCAGTCTATATTGTCGCCTCCCATCGGTGGGATGGCTCTGCTAGAGGGTTGTCTGCCCTCTTTGTGGTTGTAAAATGGCTTCGCACTTGTATACATTTTGTAAATTGTGTAAATAATCTGTGCTTAGCTATAAATAGGTTTGTTTTTGGGTCGGCCCGTGAGTTGTGCTTCATGTCTCTGTGCATGGGTGCTTGTATTTTTTGTACATTTCTGTAGAGTTCTATATATTCTCCTCCCATCTGGTGGCAAGCTCATTGTTCCCCTCTATGTGTATCCAAATTTTTGAGCTCGCCCTTCTGGTATCTATAAATTCAAACTCGGCACCTCGTCAGGTTGAGTTTGCAAGTTTTCTCTCTCCTCCATCACCTCCACTTTAATGGCGAGTTTAATTCTCCCACACACAAGCATTCAAAATTGGCCCAAGTGGCATTCATTCTCTCATGTGTTCAGATAGATGTCACCTTCAATGACATTACTCCCTTTATTGCATGACCACATGATGCCCCATGTCAGCCAGGTATGGCTAATTACCGGTCATGTCAATAATGGTCAGTTTTCTATACTACGGGCCCCAAGTTCCCCTTTGACCTACATTTCACTCATCGCATGAGTCACAATCCCTAGAACCCCTGGGTATAGATCAAATTCCCAAGTAAGTCATTTCATTTAGTATATATTTTTGAGCTTTGATGCAAACTAACACCTTTTCAGGAACAGATATGAGGCGGTGATGAAATCTATAGAATCTAGAATTTCATTATATTTTATCTATATTGACGGTTGTCCAGTCTTGCAAGTTGTCAATAAATTCACATATCAATCATGTCTGAAGCATCTTCTCCACCCAGGAGTTCAGAACTCCCTACTACTTCGACAAGGGCAGCCGTCAGGACAAAGGTCCAGAAGGCCTTAGAAAATATTCCATTAACAATGGAATATCTGAAGGAAGAAACCATTCTAGGATCTAAGGTAGATTCCAACCTACAGCTAGTCACTGACACAAGTGTCATAGCATGGGCCAAAATGTATGCCTTGGTAAAAGTAGTGTTCATTCAATGCAAGGTCGTAGATTTGATGACACTTAATATGGATGCCTTCAAATCCTCAAGGTCGCCTACTTCCCCTGCTTAGTGCAGGCTCCGGAGCTCATTTGTACATTGGCAGAACATTACAACACAGTCATCCAAGCTATCATGCTTTCCGCCCCTCTCCCCATGGGCTACCTGATGCCCTTAGATTCCAACCTACAGCTGGTCACTGACACAAGTGTCATAGCAGGGCTGAAATGTAGGCCTTGGTAAAAGTAATGTTCATTCAACGCAAGGTCAGAGATCTGATGACACTTAATATGGATGCCTTCAAAATCCTCAAGGTCACCTACTTCCCCTACTCAGTGCAGGCTCTGGAGCTCATTCGTACATTGGCAGAACATTAAAACATGGTTTTCTGAGCTATCGTGCTTTCCGCCCCTCTCCCCACGGGCTACCCAATGCCCTTAGTATCTCTAGACACCACAACATTTTCTTCGGGGCTAGGGATCCCCTAGTTTTCCAATGCTGTTGTTATCACCCGAGCCCTAGCCCTAAGAGAATTTGAGAAACTCCCACACATTGTCTGGCAATACCTCAACTCCAACTGGCTCAAAACCCCAAGGAATGATTAAAGAAAGATGAAGTTGGAGATCCCTCAAATAGATTTTAAAGAAAGTATACAAATGGGGATCATCGCATTGTGTAGGGTCTTTGGAGAACCCCATGCCTGGGAGTTCTCACCATGGATGTATTACTTCTTGTTCGGCACCACCTCCGCTGGACAAAATTTTGATTGGGCCACTATCATTGCCAATCATGTGGACGCATAGCTTGTCCGGGTCACCCAATCCTCCAAATTTTACATGAATTCATATGTCTTGTGGGCACTGGCATAGTAACAACCCATAACCCAGGGATTACTCACTGTCGGCAATCTCAGGACTGGCAAAGGCCAGAATGCCCCATGGGATTATTTCCCACAAATATAATGGGAGGCCACTTTCCCCAATTTTTGTAGAGTAAATGATGCCTTCATTTACTACAACATTCTTACACTCACTCAAGATGTCAGATACCATCTTTCGAAAGAGGCAATGACTTTGGTCAGAACTTATGGCAACTACTTCATCCAGTTTCAACAACACTCCTATATTCGGGTGATTGGCTCCTTTGAGAAACCCTACCTATTGCCCAAGCATTGCGGGGATAGGAAAATTATTTTGGAATATTGATGACAGATCCTAGAGCTACATGCCTTCTTTGCATTAAAGAAGGTCACCAACATTCCATTCCTAATCACTTGGGGGAACTATTCTTGCAGCCTTGCAGCAGTGAGAGAGGCCGATGGTGAACTTAAATGGCTAGGGCTGGCAAAATTTTACTTGGAGTGAAAGAATTTTGACCCACTAGATAGGATAGCGTCAGCACTACCCTGGGCCTCATACCCCCAAAAGCCTCACATGGAGGATTTCTGGGCAGACTGCCAGGACAATTTTGAAGTGCAAAATCGGCATTTCATCAGGATGACACAAGGTATGATGAAGCGTCTCAAGCTTTAGACCTTTCCTAAGGACTTTTCAGACACCGGGTCTACAGAGGACCTGTAGTACAAGGCTAAGGGAGTAGACAAAATGGCTCTCCCTCTGGTGGACTGGGACACCTCAGAAAGCCTAGCCACTGAGGACATTACCCATGATGTGGTTGAACGCAGTCATGCGTATTTTCAAAAGGTATGTCTGAAGAGAACTCGAAGGGTTGGCCCATTTTTGTAAGGATCCACTTCTAGGGCTGGAACCTCCATGCAAGGTGAAGATAGAGGAAAAAGAAAAATGGGTACCCCGGCCCTGATTTTATCTACAGTTACAGTGCCCATTGCGGAACAAGTGCATCTTCACCTACCAGCATTTCACTAGATGAAGGAAAAATTAGGTACCCAGCTTGGCGTCTAGGTTACTCTGGAAGAACCTTCCCTCCCTTTTGGTCCCCTTCTCTTGTGGAACTTATGGCCTGGGTAATGGGGATGGGAGCAGAAGATGAGAAATAGGTCATTTTGGATGTTGGGCCTCCATTGGTGATAAGGAGGAAGAAGCAAAAGACAAATTCCCCTCCACAAATAGTAGATACAAATCTAGGGATGCCCAACATCCCCGAGGTGCAGATTATCCCAGACTCCCCCAAACTAGAAAATCCCCCGGAGACCTCCCCTCTGCAGGATGACTTTGATGATATATTTGGGACATATGAACTTGTGAATTTGCAAGGGGATATAAGGAAAGTGGTAGAAGAGTTTGCCGCACAAGAAGAGGTAATAATCCCCATTGAAGAGGAGACACCAGAAAAAGAAGCTTCCACTGAGAAGGAAGTCCGGGCAGAAGGAGAAAAGGAATGGGAATAGGTGGACATCTATGATGTCCAAGAGATATTGGTCACAGGGACCGAGATACAGGAAAAGAGGCTAGTACAAGGTGAGCAGCTAGCTTCAGCTGAGGGACTCAGACCTATGGGAGTAACTGTAACCTCAGCCTCCATGATCCAAATGCCTCTACCCACCCAAGGTAGGGTAGCATTTGGTGAGGTAGTCTCAGCGGCCCAACAGTCAAATATCAGCCAGACACTTCCACCACCTCCGAAAAACACCCCAACGGAGGAGAATGTCCCACCAGATGATGTCGAAGAAGAAGAGCAGCAGCAACAGCAGGAGGGGGAGAACCCCAGAGATAAGGATGATGATTCCATGAATGCTGCTAAGGAGAGGGATGCCAAGGTAGAGGTTATTGATACCATGAGAGTGGATGATGTTGGTGGTCCCAAGAACATAGAAAAGGAGTTTGAAGAGACCAAAAATGTCAGGGATGAACATAAGAACCCCAGAGGGGACACACAAGATCAGACCTTAGCAACAAGACCACCCCTACCACTACAATGGTTGGTAGAGTCTAAGAAGAGAAAGGCCCCAATGATGGAAAAATCCCATCTCTCCTTGGCTAAGATGATGGCACAAACTCAAGGCACCCCCAAGAAGAAGAAGGCCCAAACCCTCCACTCCATTCAGACTGGTCCAGGCGGAGATACAATCACGGTCATCATGACACCTCCCCCAAATAATGAGGAAGCAGTGGTAAGTGTTGCCGAATACATGGTCACAGAGGTAGATCTGGGAAAGAGGGATAAGCAAGGTGAACTAGACCTGTTGAAAGATGCTAGTCGGGTGATTGAGGCCCGCTATGATAAACATGACCAAAGACTAAAGGAGGAAAAAGAAAAGAGTGCAAATCTCCTCATGCTTTTTATAGAGCTAGCACAACCTATAATTGTCATTCCTCTGGAAGGTTCTACATCTGGAGCACCTCTCCTGTAGGGTGACATGGACGCGCTGAGGAACATGAAAAAGAAAGCGCAGGAAGTCAACGACTGGGTGGCCAAACAGGTAGGAAATGTCTAACATTTCCTGACAACCACACTCCCAGAATTAAACATGATGAATAACATCTTGCACCAAGTTAAAGGTGCCATTTCTCTATGGGAGGGAGAAACCAATCAATACAAGGCATGGATGAGTGAGCTAGGAGAGCTCATGGGTCTTAGAGAGGAACCCATCATGGAGATGGGAATTTTGGGGGAGGATTCTTTCAATTTTTTCTGGGTCCAGCACTCCAGACTTGATCTCAAATTGGAGATAAGCAAGCAAATGGTAGGGGCCTTGAAAGACAAGGTCCCGGAGGTAGAATATTCTTTAAATTTATATAAGGCTTTTGTTACAAGGGTTTCAGGAGTCAATCCCTTTAGTACAGATATGTGTACTTCAGAGGAATATGTCGTGGGGAAATTTGATAAGATAATGGAGTCATGATACCAATCCATAGGAGAGATGGATGGAGAAAAAATGTCACGCCTGTCCCGCATGATGCTCCAGGCCCTTGATGTTGCAAAGATGACCATAGAATTCAAAGGAAACACCTCAGATCTGGGCGAACAAATGGAGGCAGACAAGTTTTGTCGGGTCGACATCAAAGACATCGATGAAGATGGAGTTGCCTAGCTCCTAGAAGCATTTAAAACATACAAGGAACAATAAGGTTCTCTAGACTCCTGAGGTTTTTACCACCAAGGTGTAATTTTTTAAATTCTTTATTCTTCGAGTGTGAGCTCCTGGACCCCAAAATTTTGGGTTTGAATTTTTGTATTCTTTCGCAGTGACCTGTGTCCAGGTTCCTCGGAGCCGACTGGTCATTGTCAAGAAGTTAATAAGGAGATCAGCAGGTATATGATCTCAATAAGGCATGCCAGATAGAGATATGGCTCTAACAGGTGATTCTCCCAAGGTGCCACTCCAGCATTAATTACCTAGTGCATCAAAGATAGTGAGCCACATTTTGCATTGATGAGGCATGTTACCTCGAATACTGAGAGGATCGGATTTCTTCATTTAATACCCTGGCACTTTCTTCTATGCTAATTCTTCTAGCTTTCTCATCTTCTTCTTCCATCTTGTCAGACCTCTGCTCTTTTTGAGGTGATTGTAAGTGGTGTAGGTAGTACCGGTCATCGGATATTGTATCTAGTTAGATTACGTTAACTTTAGCAAAAATTATGTGTATAAATAAGAAGTCCGACCTCATAACAAGGGTCAGCGAAATTGATAATTTTGTTGTCCAATACTATTAGCATTTCATTTTTCAGTTGTTTTCAGGAGCTCAATGGTCAATAGTGCTTAGTAGTTTACATGCTCCCTTGGAGCCATGGATGTACACACCAGTGATGTTGGAACCCTTTGTTAATGAAGAAGGGGGAACACTTTTTGGAAATGATGTTGTTGATGTTTTGATCTCTGAGTTAAGGATATCTTTTTGTGTTGTATGTTTCTAATGTCTTTTTCTCTAATGCTTTGTTTAGATTAATGATCCCATTTCCCCTTGCTATTGTATATGTATGAACCGCTGGTTCTGTATGCATTCAGTATTTAGTGTAGTTCATTCAAGCATGGTTGATATTTTAAATATATTACACAACTATAAGTAGATGTAATAAAATCTAACTCTGGCCTATCTTTTTCTGTTTATTTGGTAAACTTAACGTTCTTGCAAGAAACCCCATCCCCATCACCAAAATCCTTGAAGAAGACGAGTAAAACCAGCTATCCCCCCGAACAAAATAGTCACTTGTCTGACTTAGCTTCCCCACACCATCAAGACCCAAAACTTAGGTTCTTGAAGGCTTGGAGGATTTATTCTCCAAAACCCCTTTACAAGCAAATTTGGCCGGTACCCCGGTACCCGGTGACAACTTATCTTTGTTGATAGGACTGGTCACAAAGTCCCGTCAACACCCTCCTAAGATGTAATAAATTGGGTTTGATAGGCCTAAGATGACTTGAGGATCATTAGATTCAGTTGATGTAATAAAGGCCCATTTGTAAGACTAGTTGGCCCAAGGTGCACTTATAAACCTTGTGGTCAAACTCAGTCAAAGGGAAAAAAAATTAATGTTTTTTGTTGTTTTTAGGTGTCTTAGGTTTTTCTGAGTTGAAATGCACTCATTTAAAGTCCTAAGAGGTCCTAGGTAGTATAGGACAATAAAGTTGCAAAAAGTTGCTTACAACCTCTCCAATAGTCCAAAAGGTTTGAAAAGTGGTTATCGATGTTGGATTGGGGAGATATATGTCCATGAATGTCAAAATGGGGGTTGATGTTCATGTATGCAAAGATTGGTGGCAAATTTGAATGAATAAAAATATGTGTTTTCTGGAAACTGTCTCTATTTTCCATACTGTTTGAATTGTATTAGGATTGGGAAGTGTTTGGTTTCTACATGGTCGTGTAGTAGGTTGTTTCATTATTTGAATGCAGTTGGTTTGATTTATTTTGGTGGAGGTTCAAAGAAGATATCCCATCTTTTAGTCAGACTGATGTAGAAACCCTCCACACCCTAGGGTTGTGAAGATGAGCCCTAAACTTGAAAATCCACCAATGGAATCTCATAGCCAAGGGTGAAATGAAATTCGGGGTAGGGCTCTTTAAGAATCTAGAAGGACAGAGAGATTGGATTTTGTTTGGTGTTTTTTTCCACCAAGCCCTAGCCAAGCATCTCTTATGTGCTCAGTTATAATTTACTACACTTTAATGCACAAGACTCAATAAGGAGTGGTTAGGATCAGTTTGATGGTGGATTGGGTATTCTTGGGTGCATACATACTTTTCCTAAGTATTGGATTTATTGGGACAATCCATTCTTGAGTACTTGCTTCAGTAATCAGGCCTAATAGGTCTTATTAAGTCTCTGAACCATAAAGGTATTTGGGAAGCACAGAGTTGGAGTTGGGAACTAAGTATTCAGAGTTTGGTATATCTCCCAAAAGGGTATCTTAAAGTGTAGGCTTTCATATTGATAATTTGTAATGTATAAAGGTTAACATTGAAAAACCTCATTCTTAGGGCTACTAGATAAGCATGTCCCACTGGGCCTAAAAATACAGTTTGGCATTTGAGACTAGTAGGACTTTGTAGAAGTCTTAGAAGGGTCCTAATTTGAATACTTGGGATCATTAGAACCCTAATCCACTCCCTGTGGTTAATTATGAAAGTACTGTACACTAGTCCATATGAATGGAGGAGTTCTTGTGAGAGATTGTGACTTGAAGTTTGGGACACACTAGTCTAGTGTAATTATATTGTTGTGGTGACATCCTAGCCTATAGAAAGGAGTTGAAGAAACTTAAAGAAGGATCATGATGGTTTCCTTGAAGGGTTACTAGAAGATTGATCCAAGTGATAGCCTATTGTGGATTCATGGCTAGAAGGATAAATAAGGTTGTGGTTGGGCTCAATTCCAACCCTACTCTCCTCCACTCTTCATAAAGTGGTATCATCAAAGATTAGGAGAACCCTTAGGGGAAGGATCAATGTACATTTCATTTGAAGAGTTAGGAGAAGAGGCCCAATAAATTCCTCCAATACTAATAAATGGAGAGCTTTCCAAGATTCTGCAAGAGGAAGCAGAAGAGAACAGATGGATGAAAGAATAACTAGAAAGGTTGAAGGTCAAAGTTGATAGAAGGGGTGAAGAATGCTCAGAGAGAGATGAATAAGAGGAAGATGAGACATTCCCTAGGCAGGAAGAAGAGGAGATTCCTACAAAGCATAGGTACCTTCTAAATACCCTTAATTCTATGGAGAGAAGGACCATGGATAGTAAACTAGATCTACCCATCTTTAGTGGGAAGATGGACCCTAATTTGGTCATTTATTGGTGTGAGTCCTTGAATAGTTTCTTTGAATGTGAGGAGATACCTAATAACCAGAGAGTCAAATTTTCAAAGACCAAGTTTAAGGGAGCAACATTGACATGGTGGAACTCCATCAAAGGAGAAAGGGTGAAGGAGGGGAAGAGTATGATATCCACATGGAGCAGAATGGTTGTTAAGGTTAATGAAACATATATCCTAGAAGACTATGAATTCCAAATTCATAAGAGAAGACACAAGGAAATGGATGTTAGCACCTATACTGAATAATTTTAGAAGCTTAGTATGAAGTGCAAGACAATGGAGATTGAAAGTGAAAAGGTGGTCAGATATCTAAATGGCCTAAGGATAAATATCCAAGATGAATTGAATCTTTTGAACCCTGATACAATTCATAGATGATATCAATTGGAATTGAAGGTAGAAGAGAAGACACAAACATAAAAACAGAGGATGGGGAAGGAATGATAGAGGTAGAGGAATGTCTAGTGGAAGAGGACAAAGTTTCAAAACCCATGGAGAATCTAGTCAAGAAGGTTCTTAGGGAGAGGGCAGTTTCAGATGTGATTTCAGAGGTAGGAGATCCAATAGAAGAGGTAGATTTGGAGGAATAAATGGGGTTCCCTTGATATTTTACAACTATAATCAAGTGGTTCATCCTGCCTACAGGTGCCCAAAGAGGATAGGATCAAACACACAAGGTGACAAAAGAACACAATTGATCCAAGATGATTCCCAAAGTGTCAACTCACCATCCCAGGAGTTGGATCTAGAAGGAGTATGTTTAATGATGAGAAGGAATCTATTTAAGGTCCTTGCAACCTAAGAACCACCACAAAGGAATAACATCTTCAAAACAAATTGAAAAATCCATGGTAAGGTCCGCAAACTCATTGTTGATCGTGGTTCCACACAAAATTTGGTGTCTAAATAACTGGTAGGAAAGTTGAATTTGAATAGGATTCCTCATCCTTACCCCTACAAAGTGTCTTGGCTTACAAAGGGGCAACAAACTCTAGTTGATGAGCAGGCATGGATAGACTTTTCAATAGGTGAATACAAAGACAAGGTGTTATGTGACATTGTAGAGATGGATGCATGCCATGTACTACTAGGTCACCCTTGGAAATATGACCTTAACGCCCAACATGATGGAATGAAAAACACTTACACCATCAACAAGGAAGGAAATAGTTACACTATAAAACCCTTCTCTGATCCCAAATATAATATACAGAAGGAACCAACGATCATATTGGTAGGAGAAAAAGAGATGTTAGAAAACATCAAAGAGGCAGATGTAGGCTATGCTCTAGTGTTGACACCCAAGGAGAAAGTGGAGAAAGAAAAGACTATGAAAATACCCAAGGAGGTTGATGAATTGTTGGAAAAATACAAAAGTGTGTTTGTGGGAGACTTACCAAATTCCCTCCCACCCTTAAGAGATATTGTTAGAACAACTAAGAGGGGGGTGAATTAGTGGCCTTAAAAATAATTCTAATATTCCAACCAAAACATATATCATAAATATAATATCCTCTAGTTATCTTTCAGTCCTTCAAGATGTATGCCTTATGTAATTCTAACAAATATTTATTGCTTGATGAATATATTGTTTATATTTTTCTAGCCTTTACCGAGTAGCAGCAATTAAACTTAGTGTTTACTGACCAATCTAGTTTTAGTAATGTGTAAAGAAAAAAATCAATGCAATGAAATAAATACATTGTTGACACATATATTTTTAACGTGGAAACCCTCTTAAGGGAAAAAACACTTGGGACCAGTAACCCAAAATTTTCACTCTTCTGAAGTGAGCTCGGTGAAGAGCCAACCCTGTTAAAGGTTACAAACACATTGTTAAGTGCGACCTTGTTAGAGGATTCAAAAATAATATTTTATATTTTGACCTATCATTCACTATGTTGTCAACAAGAAAACCTTTTGATACTCTTGATTATCTCAATACATTAAGGATGGTTAAATCCCACTCGATTAAGATATTTTCTGAATCAATGGCTAAACTAAAAAAGTAAATGATCCATTCAATAATACAACTTTAACTTGCATATTTTTAGATCTATTGTTATTCCATAATACCTCTCTGATCAATATGCTCTTCAATTCCATTTCTCCCCTCTTTTTTATTTCTGCTTGGTGAATGCTCTTGCTTCTATTTTTCGGTGTCTGCAGAATTCTTTGGCTTTGTTCTTCAGCCTGTATGATCAGATATGCATGAAGACTTCCATCTTCACCAGAATTATATTTAAAATTCCTCTCTTTCATAATGAATTACTTGTCTCTTTATATAGATATAATTTCACCATTCAATCTTCTTGTTTTCATCGTAGATCACTTTCTTGATCTGTAAATCTCACCATGCTTGCTTTAATCCGTAAAGTTATCCTTCAGATTTATTCCAAAAATCTCTCCTTGTTACATGTGCTTTAAATCTCCTTTTTTTTTTATTTCAACTGATCGATGAAGATAAAGGAATCAATCTGTTAACTCTAAATATAGCTCCTGCCAAATAAGTGTTTTTGTCATTCTTTATCTTTAGTTCTGATCGGTGATCAACTCCAGTTAGCTTGGTCATTGAATCTAGTTGCCCTTGGTAAAAACTTCAGTTAGCTCAGTTACTATGGTGCTTGATATATACTATGAACTTCTCGGTGCCACTTGCTCAATTTATATTGTATGTCGATGTTTACTGTCACTCGGTGTACACTATCACTCAGTGTATACTGGCTTTTTATGTTTTACTGATAACATAAAATTTATCTCTTTAGCTCCTGAAGTCTATGACAATATGTGTATGACCAATCAGATTATATCAAGTTGACATCAATGACAATACAATACATCAACTGATTTAATGTCTTGCATTCACTTTTGCATCTCAGTGATCATCAACTTATCATCTTCAAACATTTAATCAGTTATAGTTTATCAATCTCTCCCTTTGGCATTGATGGAAACACAATATGAAATATGTGGTATCAAGCATGCCATATCATACCAAACTTATTGTTCTATAACCAATTCAAATATCTGACTCTCAGTAAGCTCTTCTAGATTAGATTTGATTCTTGCAGAGTGCTATCCCTTTTTTCATTCCCTTCAATGGATAGGTGTAGAAATTCTGTCTTTTGCTTCTGTCTCTCCCTTTGTTGTAGAATCTCTTCTCCCTTTTCTAGATAAATATGCAGTGTTAACTTGTTTTTATTCTCTCCCTTAGATGGATGGTTGTTTCTTTGAATCATCATTAGATGTTTCTCTCCCTTTGAAGAAACTTTTTTCTCTGATCTTTTCTCTCCCTTTGACTGATGTTCTTCTCCTTAATGGATATTTCTCTTCTCTTTAATCTCTCTCCCTTTGTGTGAGTATGATAGATATTTCATTGAATATTTCTCTCCCTTTGACAACAATGCCAAACAAATATATCATTGAGTCTTGTGTCCATCAGCAATACATCTTTGTAGTAGCTAACAATATCTCTGTTGTGTGGTTCAGATAAGTATCTTTTGTACTGATATATCATTGCATTCCATATCTCATCTTGCATCAACATGATTTATCTTCCGATAATGTGTAGGTTGATGCAGCCTCCTAGTCAGCTTAGTGACCAGTAGACAAGGGTCGAACCCCTAGTCTATTCCTCAGGTACTCAAATGTATCTTTTGGCAATGGCTTTGTGAATATGTCTACTAATTGTTCTTTGGATTATACATATTCTAGTATCACCTCTTTCTCTTGTACTTGTTCCCTCAAGTAATGATACTTAATAAAAATGTGCTTTTTTTTAGCATGCATCACAGGGTTCTTTGATATGTTGATAGCACTTGTATTATCACAATAGATAATTACTAGTTCAATAATTTCTTCATTCATACCTTTCAGTAATTTCTTCATCCATGTAATGTTAGAGTAATTTGCAGTAGAAGCCACATATTCTACTTCTGCAGTTGATTGTGATATGCATCCTTGCTTTTTGCTTATCAATGTGACAAGTCTATCACCCATAAAGAATGCTCCTCCTATGGTTCTCTTTCTATCATCTATGTTTCCAGCCCAATCAGCATCAATATAAACTTGTAGCTCAAATTTGCCTTCTTTATTATACCACAAACCATAGTTTTCATTATTCTTTAGATATCTCATAATTCTTTTAAGAGCAGTCATGTGTGATTCCTTGGGATTAGCAGAGAATCTTGCAACTATACCAACTACATGTGCTATATCTCATCTAGTGTGTACACCATACATTAGTTTGCCAATCATAGATCTGTATAAGGTATGATTTACCTCAGTTGTCCTATCTTCCTTTGTTAATTTGCATCTGGTTACCATAGGTGTTCCAACTAGTTTGGAGTCCTCCATTTTGAATATCTTTAGAACTTATTTGATGTATTTAGATTGTGTGATGTAGATGCCTTTATCCTGTTGTAGAATCTATAGTCCAAGATAAAATTTGATCCCTCCAAACATTGACATCTCAAATTCTTTGCTCATTTCATCAGCAAATGACTTACATAACATATCATTACCTCCAAATATGATATCATCAACAAATATTTCAGCAATCAAAATCTTATCACCAGTTTCTCCTTTCAAATATAGATTACTCTTATCACTTGTTCTAACAAATCCAATACTTATGAGATAAGAGTGAATTCTTTCATACCATGCTCTCGGTGCTTGTTTCAATCCATACAAGAATTTTTGTAGTCTACAAACCATGTTCCTCTTGTTAGGATCAAAAAACCCTTCAGGTTGTTCAATGTATACCTCCTCTTCTAGTATTCCATTTAGAAATGCAAATTTAACATCCATTTGGTATACTTTGAATCCTTTGAAAGTAGAAAAATCAAGTAGAATTATTACTCCTTCTAGTCTAGAAATGGGTGCAAAGGTCTCTCCATAGTCAATACCTTCTTCTTGTGCATACCCTTTGCATACTAGTCTTGCTTTGTTTCTTGTGACTTCTCCATTCTCATTCACTTTGTTTTTGAAAATCCATTTGGTGCCAATGACATTTTTTCACTTGGTCTAGGTACTAATGTCCATGTTTTGTACTTCTCAATTTTTTCAATCTCTTCATTCATTGCACTAACCCATTCTTGATTCTCAAGTGCTATATTAATAGATTTAGGCTCAAAATCACAAATCAAACATCTAGTGTTAAGTGACTTACTTCTTGTTCTCATTCCGTCTCTTTTGTCTCCAATGATTTGGTCTTGTGGATGGTGTCTTCTAACATATTTTGCAAGTACATGTTCATATCTTTGTTCATCATTTTGATCATTAGTTTGACCTTCATTTTGATCTTCATCGCTCGGTTCATCATTGTGAGCATTTTCTTGATTCTCAATGTGTGTAGCATGTTGCTCGGTTGCATTTTTATGTCGCTCGGTAGCGTTACACTTTTGCTTGGGAAAGGTGTCAGTTTCATAAATGTAGATAAATCTTTTGTAATATTTTGGTTTTTTTCTACTTTCCTCATCAATTTTTCTCAGCAAATTCATCCACTTTAACATTTGCACTTTCAATGATTTTGTTAGAAGATTTGTTAAGACATTTATAAGCAAGTTGCTTTTTGTAGAATATCCTAGAAATATTTCTTCATCACTTTTGGATTCAAGTTTCCCATTTCTATCATCTTTCAATATATAACATTGACTTCCAAAATTTCTAAAGTAACTCACATTTGGTGTGTTTCCATACCATAGCTCATAAGGTGTCTTATTGGTGTCTTTCTTTAATAGAACCTGGTTTAATGTATAGAGAGTAGTACTTACAACTTCTCTCTAGAATGTTTGTGTGATGCCTTTTTCAAGCATTAGTGTTCTGCCACAATCAACAATTAATCTATTCCTCCTTTCAGCAATCCCATTCTGTTGTGGTGTTCTCGGTATAGAAACATGTCTTGTAATTCCATGCTCATTACAAAAGTTAGTGAATTCATCATAAATAAATTATCCTCCTCTATCTGATCTTAAAAATTTTAGTTCTTTTCCACTTTGTTTTTCAACTTTAGCTTTATGCCACTTGAACATCTTAAATGCTTCATATTTCTCTTTCAAGAACATGACAGTCATCATCCTAGAATAGTCATCAACAAATGGAATGAAGTATCTATCACCATAATAGCTCTTTGTTCTCATTGGTCCACATAAGTCAGTATGGACTAACTCTAGAATAGAATTAGATGTGTAGGTTTTTCTCTTGAAACTAGACTTTGTCATTTTTCCTTTTTGACAATTCTTACACATGACATGGTCGGGGCTTTAACATACTCGGTAAGCCTCTTACTTTCTTTTCTTTCTTATCCTAACCATGTTGTCAAAATTCACATGAAAACATTTTATGCCACAACCAAATGTCTTCATTTCTATCCAATAAACAAGTGTTCTTAATATAATCAAGATAGAATAAGTTACCTTTTTTTCCTCTGGTACCGATCAACTTTCTTGTTCCATTATAGATCTTTGCCTTTTTGTTCTCAAATGCAACTTGGTGTACCATGGTATTCATCTGTGAAACACTCAATAGATTATAGTTAAGTCCTTTCACCCAATATGTATTTTCACATCTGATCAGATTATTCAACATGATGGTTCATTTTCCTTCATCTAGACAAAATGAGTCATTACCAATCCTAACTGATTCACAATTATAATATTCAAAAGTTCCAAACTTTTCTTTATCTCCAATCATGTGGTGAGTACAACCACTATCAATAATCTAGACATCATTTTTGCTAACTTTAGATATGAGTGTAGTTTCAACATACCTTTCTTCTTCGTTTGAATCATCCTTCATAGCAACAAATACTACCTCAACATCTTCATCAGACTCGATGTTAGTATGTTCAACTTTGTTCTCAACTAGGTAAAAAGCCTTCTTTCCTTTATCCTTGTAGTCTTGGTTATCTCTTCTGTCAGAGTGTTGTTTTCTTCTATATTCTTAGTCATCACTTCTGTCAAATTTCGTTTCATAAGATCTGTCATTGTTTCTTTCATCCTTTCTCTTTTTAGGGCATCTAGCATCAAAATGTCCAATTTATTTGTAATTAAAATAGACCAATGTTAATTTACCTTTATATATACTATTGCCTCTTTGCAATATTCTAGCCATTAGTGCTCCAATTTCATCAATTTCTTGTTCATCACTATCACTTTCACTATCATTTCTCATAGTGTGTTTGTTACTAGATTTTCTCATTTTTAGAGAAGATTTGAATGCAGACTCAATAGTTGGTAAGACACTGTTGTCATAGTTGTTCATCTCAAATGAAATAATTCTACAAATAAAACTATCTAGAGTAACATTTTTATTTGCTACTGCTCTCATTTCTTGAATTGCAGGTACTCTAATAGCATAAACAGGTAGTAAGGTTCTCAGAATTTTACTTACAACTATTTCTTCTTCAAGTAATCCTCCTACTCCTCAGATAGCATTAACAAATTCTTTGATTCTGCTACTATGCTGAGTGATGTTCTCTCCTTCTTTAATTCTTAGGTCATCAAACTTTCCTCTTAGGCTTTCAACTTTAGCTCTCAACACATTTGTGTCTCCTCCATGTACTAGCTTGAGTTTGTCCAACATTTTCTTTGCAGTGGTGCATGATTTGACATATTCAAATTCAGCATCAGATAGTGAAGAAGAAAGTTATATCATCATAGAATTGTGTTCATGTTTCTCTCTCAATTGATCAATAGTTAGAGGTCCAGTAGGTGCAACATATTCAATATCCAAGTATTGTGTGACATCATTTCCAATACCTGATAGGTGAATTCTTATCCTACTTTACAATGATGCAAAGTTGTCTTTGTTCAACTTAGGCACATCCCTTTTAATCATCTTGTGATCTTTATCTAGAATCTTTAAACTCTCTTCCAAGCACCAAAGCTCTGATACCAATTGTTAGAATAACTGAGAGGGGGGGGTGAATTAGTGGCCTTAAAAATAATTCCAATAATCCAACCAAAACTTATATCATAAATATAATATCCTCTAGTTATCTTTCAGTCCTTCAAGATGTATGCCTTATGTAATTCTAACAAATATTTACTACTCAGTGAATATATTGTTTACCGAGTAGCAGCAATTAGACTTGGTTTTTACCGACCAATCCAGTTTTAGTAATGTGTAAAGAAAACAATCAATGCAATGAAAGAAATACACATTTGACACATAGATTTTTAATGTGGAAACCCTATTAATTGAAAAACCACTTGGGACCGGTAACCCAAAATTTTCTCTCTTCTGAAGTGAGCTCGGTGAAGAGACAACTCTGTTAAATGTTACAAACACACTATTAAGTGCAACCTTGTTAGTGGATTCAAAACTAACATTTTATCTTTTGACCTAGCATTCACTATGGTGTCAACAAGAAAACCTTTTGATACTCTTGAGTATCTCAATACATTAAGGATGGTTAAATCCCACTCGGTTAAGATATTTTCTGAATCAATGGTTAAACTAAAATAGTAAATGATCTATTCAATAATACAACTTTAACTTGCAGATTTTCAGATCTATTGTTAGTCCATAATACCTCTTTGATCAATATTCTCTTCAATTCATTTTCTCCCCTCTTTGTTCTATCTACTCGGTGAATGCTCTTGCTTCTTTTGCTCGGTGTCTGCTGAATTCTTTGGCTCTGTTCTTTAGCCTGTATGATCATATCTGTATGAAGACTTCTATCTTCACTATAATTATATTCAGCATTCCTATCTTTCATAATGAATTACTTGTCTCTTTATATAGACATGATTTCACCGTTCAATCATCATTTTTTTCATCATAGATCACTTTCTTGATCTATAAAGCTCACCATGCTTGATTTAATCCATAAAGCTCTCCTTCAGATGTATTCCACAAACCTATCCTTGTTATCTGTGCTTTAAATCTCCTTTTTGTTTTAGTTCAACTGATCGATGAAAATAAATAAATTAATCAGTTAACTCTAAATATAGCTCCTGCTAGCTAAGTGTTTTTTGTTTTTCATTATCTTCAGTTATGATCGGTGATCAACTTCAGTTAGCTTGGTCATTGACTCCAATTGTCCTTGTTAACAACTTTAGTTAGCTCAGTTACTATGGTGCTCGGTATACACTGTGAACTGCTTGGTGACACTTGCTTAGTTTATATTGTCCATTGGTGTTTACTATCACTTGGTGTATACAGGGCTTTTTATGTTTTACCGATAACATAAACTTTATCTCTTTGGCTCTTGAAGTCAATGACAATATGTGTATGACCAATAATATTATATCAAGTTGACATCAATGAAAATACAATATATTAACTGATTTAATGTCTTACATTCACTTGTGCATCTCGGTGATCATCAACTTGTCATCTTAAAACATTCAATCAGTTATAGTTTTTCAGATATATGCCATCACATTGATCATATCCCTATTTTAGCATTACCTAATAAGGAAGCATACAAACTAACCCCTGATCAGAATGCAAAAATTTCAATACAAGTGCAGGAGTTGTTACGTAAAGGCTTAATCCAAAAGAGTCTAAGCCCATGTACAGTACCTAGTGTTCTAGCACCCAAGAAGGATGGCAAGTGGAGACTTTGCACTGACTCCAGGGAAACTAAAAAAATCACAATCAAAAATGTATTTCCAATTCCTAGAATTGAAGACCTATTGGATCAGTTAGGGGGTGCATGATACTTCTCTAAGATAGACCTTGAATTAGGCTATCATCCAATTAGGATAAGAAAAGGAGATGAGTGAAAATAGATTTTAAAATCACAAAAGGACTATGTGAGTGGATTGTAATTCCATTTGGTCTTTGTAATGCACCAAGTACATTCATGAGATTAATGAATTAAGTACTCCATGATTTTATTGGAAAATTTATTGTTGTATATTTGGATGACATGCTTGTTTTCAGTAGGTTAAGGGTAGACATTTGGATCATCTCAATCAATTCCTAAGAAGACTCCATGAACACCAAATGATGATAAATCTAGAAAAGTATGTTTTTATGTAGGAAGAGATTACATACCTTGGTTTTGTAATCTCAAAAGGGACACTAAAGATGGATCCAAAAAATTTGGATGCAATTTTAAGTTTTCCAACCCCAAAGACCTCAGGAGAAGTTAGAAGCTTTCATGTCTTAGCAACCTTCTATAGTAAATTCATTAAGAATTTCAGTCATATCTATGCACCACTATTGGATAACATCAAAGGAGGTAAGAAGGTAAAGTTTGAATGGAATAATAGAGAAGATGAATCATTTGAATATCTTAGGAATAGATTAGTTCATAATCTTTTCACTATGGAGACTTATGGAAGCAATCTACCCATTGGGGAAGTGCTTATCCAAGATGGTAGACCTATTGCCTTTCTCTCAGAGAAACTTAATGAGGCTAAGAAGAATTATAACACCTATGACCTAGAGCTCTATGCCATGGTCCAAGCCCTTAAAAAGTGGAGACACTAGCTTCTTCCCAAGGAATTCATTTTTTTTCATATATAATCATACCCTAAGCTATCTAAATGGATAGGATAAACTAAGTTGTAGACATATGAAATGGGTAGAACACTTACAAGCTTTCACTTTCACCATAAAGCATAAAAAGGGCCAAGAAAATAAGGTGGCAGATGCTCTAAGAAGGAGAGTCAATTTGATCCAAGAAATATGGGTACAAAAAATAGGGATTGATGCCCTTAAGGAGTTGTATAAGTTTGATCCATATTTTGGAGAAATCTATTAGGTTTGCACTACACTTTATGATTCTTATCATACCTTATACTCTGATTATTTAATTCAGATTGGTCTTCTATTTAAAGGAGGAAAACTATGCATTCCAAAATGTTCAATGAGGAGTAATTTGATTAAAGAAAAGCATTGTGGTACATTGAGTGGTCATTTTGGTATAGATAAGACCCTTGAATTGGTCAGGAGGAACTACTACTAGCCTAAAATGCAGACTGACATAAGGAGATTTGTGGAGTCTTGTACCATTTGTCAGAGGGATAAAGGGGTTAATACAAACCAAGGTCTCTATCAGCCGCTACCAATTCCAACAAAACCATGGGAAAGTGTTAGTATGGATTTTTTCATGGAACTGCCTAAAACAAAATAGGATTTTGATAATGTTTTTTTCATAGTCGATCGCTTCAGAAAGATGGTTCATTATGTTCCCTACAAATCAACTAATGATGCATTACACATTACTAATATTTTCTTTAGAGAAGTGGTCATAATTCATGGTTTACCTCTCTCTATTGTCTCGAACAGAGATGTGAAATTCCAAGGTCACTTTTGGAGGACCCTTTGGAAAAATCTTGGAACCAACCTTACATTCAACTTTGCATACCATCCTCAAACACATGGGAAGACTGAAGTAGTAAATAGGTCCCTAGGAAATCTCTTAAGATGCCTCACAAAATAATATGGTCAATCATGGGATTCTATTCTCCCTCAAGTAGAGTATGCTTATAATGATACCATTAATAGAAGCACTAGTAAGACACCCTTTCAGATTAATTATGGATTGCATCCTAGAGGGGTTATGGAGTTAAGGGATCTACCAAATGAAATCAAAGTAAGTGCACAAGGAGAGGAACTAGAAGATATGATAAAAAAAAAAGTGCATGAGTAGGTCAAGGCCACATTGCAATCCAATATAGAGAATTATATGGTTCAAGAAGACCAGAAGAGAAGACATGGCTTTCAAAGTGGGAGACAAAGTATGGGAATACCTTAAGAAGGGCAGGCTACCTAAAGGAAAGCACACCAAGTTGCAGATGAGAAAGATAGGGCCTTTTCAAATCATTCAAAAGTTTGGAGAAAATGATTATGAAATTTCTCTACCTCCTACTGTTGTCATTTCTCCAATTTTTAATGTATGTGATCTCACTCCTTTCAAGGGTGATTCAGGTTTTGATGTTTCTTTGCAGGATGATGAGCATAAATAGGTTGAAGAGCTTAAGTATATCCCTCCTAGCTAACCAATGCAATTGGAGAAGATCTTGGACACAAAGGTTATAAAAAAGACAAGAAGGAACACCTACAAGAACTATATGGTCAAATGGAAAAGCCTACCTAATCTAGATGCCGCGTAGATGGATGAGCAGACCATCACCAAGCATGGTACCACATTGGAGGAGTTTCTCTCAAGTAGGAACTTGATTTTTCAAATCCATGGGAGTATGGTGTAGGATCACCCCTCCTAAGATGTAAAAAATTGGGTTTTATAGGCCTAATATGCCTTAAGAATCATTGGGTCCATTTGATGTAATAAAGGCCCATTTGTAAGACTAGTTGGGCCAAGGTGCACTTATAAACCTTGTGGTCAAACTCAATCAAAGGGAAAAAAAAATTAATGGTTTTTTTTGTTTTTAGGTGTCTTAGGTTTTCTCGAGTGGAAATGCACTCATTTAAAGTCCTAAGAGGTCCTAGGTAGTATAGGACAATAAAGTTACAAAAATGTTGCAAATTTGCTTAGCAACTTTTGCAACTTTTAAATGAAAAGTTGCTTACAACCTCCCCAGCAGTCCAAAAGGTTTGAAAAGTAGTTATGGACATTGGATTGGGGAGATATATGTCCATGAATGTAAAAATGGGGGTTTATGTTCATGTATGCAAATATTGGTGGCAAATTTGAATGAATAAAAATATTTTTTCTAGAAATTGTCTTTGTTTTCTGTACTGTTCGAATTGTATTGTGATTGGGAAGTGTTTGGTTTCTACATGTTCATGTAGTATGTTGTTTTTTGTATCAAGTTAAATTGGTTTTATTAATTTTGGTGGAGTTTCAAAGAAGATATCTCATCTTTTAGTCAAACTGGTGTAGAAAGACCTGACCTAGACTTTTTATTTTTTTGGAAAATCCATTCTTGGGTACTTACTTCAGTAATCTGGCCTAATTAGTCATATAAGGTTTCTGAACCTTGTAGGTGTTTGGGAAGCACAGAGTCAGAGTTGGGAACTAAGTCTTCATTTTTTGGTATATCTCCCAAAAGGGTATATGAAAGTGTAGTCTTTCATATTATCCTTTGGAATTTATAAAGGTTAACACTGAAAAACCCCTTTCCTAGGGCTACTAGCTAGAAAAATCCTATCTCATTGGGCCTAAAAGGAAAGTTTGGCATTTGAGACCAGTAGGACTTTGTAGAAGTCTTCCAAGGGTCTTAATTTGAATGTTTTGGATCAGTAGAACCCTAATCCACTCCCTATGGAAAATTATGAAAGTATTGTTTACTATTCCATATGAATGGAGGAGTTCTTGTGAGAGATCGTGACTTGAAGTTTGGGACACACTAGTCTAGTGTGATTAGATTGTTGTGGTGACATCCTAACCTGCAGAAAAGAGTTGAAGAAACTTAAAGAAGGATCATGATGGTTTCCTTGAAGTGTTGTTAGAATAAGGATCCAAGTGATAGCCTATTGTGTCTTAAGGGCTAGAAGGACAAATAAGGTTGTGGTTGGGTTCAATTCCAACCCTACTTCGCTCCACTCTGCATCAAATGGAACTTGGGAATGGACAACACTTCTAGAAGGAAAAAAAATTGTGGTTGCTTGCAAGTAGACCTATAGAACAAGGTTCACATAAGATGGAGCCATTAAAAAACAAAAATCAAGGTTAGTGGCCAAAGGTTTTTCACAAACAGAAGGTATAGACTATACTGAAACCTTTGCTCCAGTTGCAAAAATGACTTCCATTTGTACAATAGTTTCTCTAGCTATAAAATTTGGTTGGGAAAATTTTCAAAAGGATGTAAAAAAAGTGCATTTTTACATGGTGATTTAAAATAATAAATTTACATGCAAAAATCACCAAGATTTGTTAAAGATGGTGAACAAAATTTGGTGTGTAGGGTATGTGCAAGATCATGGTATGCCAAAAAGTGGCAATGTGAAAAAAAAATCATCTTTTCACTCGTCCAAAAATGCACTAAAAAACATGTTGACTTTTTAGTAGGAATGGGTGTCAGTACACATGGCCAAACCAAAAGCCAAGGCACAAGCCTAATATATGATATTATCAGATATCTAATTTTTCCATTAAAACTAATTTAAACCCACGGGTTGCATTTCTTAGTTTTCATTGTGAAAACATTGAGAAACACATCGCTATCTGATATCTGATATAGAATCGGATATATGTTGTTTCCATTGCAAATTTCTTGTAAATTTTAATAGGTACGTTCAAATTTTGATTTGTTTTTGTTATTTGATGTCTTTTAAATAAAATTGGTAGTTTTTTTATAAAAATTGGTGTTTATTTGATTTTTTTATCATTTTTTAGAATTGATTGTAATTGCATATTTATTTTTATTGTAATTAGACATGGACTCAAACCAAGCACAAAACCCTCCCAATAATCCCACAAATAATCCGCAACCATCTCCAAACAATATAAATTATCTTAGAGGCTTTCAAACTACATACGTCAATATCCCCATATTGTGCCCCATGTTTTCCACCTTGAACTCCATTATTGAAAACATGGAGAAACTTACAGAGCAACATAATGTTGCACTTCTTTGGCATGATTCCATGCACACTGAGTTTGATGATGGGCTTGATTATGAACAAGTTATGAACCTAAATATAACTAAAAATGACATATGTAACCTTTTTGTGGATCCCAAAATGAGATTAAAAGTGGACCCTAAAAATCCCAAGTTGTCAATTAAGTAGTGCACAAATGATGCAATACGTGACCACTTTTGGGACCACTAGTGGATGGTTTTTGATAGACCACCCCACAACAATTTGGATGCCTCATTATACTTTTTAAGAAAATTTTATGTTGAATTTGTGCTCGGTCACAAGGTCAACTATTGGAGCATGAGACTAAACCAGGGCATAGTCTTAGGCACTCCTTGGGATAGGCCATGGGCACACAAGGCGAAATCCTGCACATATGTGCCCCCTGATATTTCACCCCCTCCTACAATGCAACATCCTAATATTATTTTTGAGGCCAACTCACAGACTATTAGAGCCATTCACACCTTGAGTGATGTACTATTTAGGTAGAGTGTGACATTGTTGCCTCCTCATGCTGATGATTTTTTCCCTTCCACATCCTCCACGAGCTCACATGTTTGTGTGCCCCACACTTTCATTATGTGAAATAATTTATGCTTGGGTCCCTTGAATTATATTGATGCATATCACTACATATTTGAGGTGGATGATACAAAATAGGATGCTACAGGCACTAAAGAGCCTCATGGAGAGGTGCCATTACACGAGACACGAGGAGGGGCATGCAGAGCCATGGACTCCTACTATTATGATAAGACTGAACATTTAAATTGTCACACTGTATTTAATTTCAAATGTTTATATTTAATTTAGTAGAGATTACTTATAATGACTTCTCACTTATGTATATTTATGTGGTCCATTTATGTTCAGTTGATGACAGAGGAGGAGATGGCACAGGTGGAGGGGTCCATGATTTCAGCCATTTCATTTGGCCTTGACACTTCCATGGTACATATGTTTTAATAAACTCATTGGTTTACTTTTTATAATAGTATATACATGTGTTTTCTAATTTTTATGATAATCTTATTACATACTGATGCAGGTTTCACCAGCTACCAGTGGGGGCAATGTGAGGGGGTTCAGGCATCAGGTGTTTCCAAGGCGAAGGTAATTAAGTATTTTAGATTGTTTATGCATATTTTACTTGTCACTTGTACATACTAATTTTTAATTTACATGGTTGATTTGATAGAGGGTGGTGTCTGACGATGTCATGAGACCAGTTCACCACGATAGAGTCACAAGCATCTCAATTTGCATTGATAGCCCCACAGTATGTATATTTATAAATTTATTTGTTTGTATTTTACTATCAAGTATATATATGATCAAGTCATGATTGTATCAAGTATATTTTTTAATTTTTTAGGTCACCCCTTGTTTGAGGGAGGTACAATGCCAAGGCTTTGTATTGTTGATGACCCAACTGACATTGCCTGAACAAAGTTTAGCACAGGTAAGTTTGATTGTTAATTCAATTATTTTGTAAATATATTTTGCTGCCAAGGATTTAACATTAAATAGTATAACACATATATCATCTCATTTTTGCAAACATATACAGGTCAGAGTCGACATTGGTGGCATGGTCCCTTCGCTACCAATGACATATGTTAGGACTCTTGACCACATGAGGAGACAAAGAAGCGAGCTACATGAGAATTCAATTTTAAAATTTGTGTATTTATTATTGTTGACTATGATTTTGAACTTTTATTTTTGATTTTTAGAAACCATATAAATTAAGTAATCTAACTTGGGGTTTTACTTTTGTGTTCATGCAGGATCCATTAGAGCCAAACAGTACTTCGAAGAGGCTTCATTTTGATGATCCACAAGTAGAATAGGATGTCCTAGGAATATTTGTAGTTGTTTCTTATTTTGAGATTCCATATGGCACATTTTGAGATGACGTATGCCACATTGTATCTAGATATGTAGATTTTGTAAATATTTTGATATAGCATGTGCCAAATTTTTTACAAAACAATTTCATATATATATAGAACATGTTCATTTCTGGATATTTTATCTTTTTTATGTGTTGTATGTATGTATTATTTCCATATTATATATTTTTCATACATTATATTTATGTATGTATGTTCATTTTCATATTAAATCTTTTTCATGCATTGTATGTATGTATTATTTCCATATTACATCTTTGTCATGCATTGTATGTATGTACTATTGTCATATTACATCTTTGTTATGTATTGTATGTATGTTTGTTTGTTCATTTCCATATTATATCTCTGTCATGTGTTGTCATGTGTAATAGACCTAATTAGGCTTCATTTCCAAAGAAACTACCCTCAAAATATCTTGTCCAACCAAAGTAACAAGCTAATGGGTGTAATAGACTGCAATTGGGCTAATAGACTCCAAATTTGCATACCCTAACTCGACTTCCTTATAGGGTAACCACAGCTGTGCTAATAGGCATAATAGACCTTGGGGACACTTTGGTATTGGGTAGTCGCGGACCTTATTTGCATCTCCATGTGAAGAATGGGGTTGTAATTGGGTTTCATCTAGCCAAGTAGAGCTAACAGAATAGACAGTTTGATCCTAGGATGAACGGTTTGAAAGATGCGCCATTGAGAAACTTTCAACTGAGAAACAATGCAACTTTTACACCAACTGAGATTGGGTCTCCAAATGCTAACCAAGTACAATATCCCAAAACTAAGCTACATGGCTTCTAGGCCTTCCCAAGATGGTCAATGTGCACTTCACGGTTCTCTGATACCCCTCATGAGGTTTGAGATATCACCCTCCAAAAATTGCTGCCCAATTTGGCTTAGTGAACCTTGGGAACACTTAGGTCTGGCATGAGCCAAAATGTTCTTGATGATACATAGGAAAAAAAAAATTTCCACTAGAGTTTACCCATCCAACCAAAGTTAATGGAGATAATGGTTTGGTCCCATGATGAATGGTTTGAAAGATGAACCATTGAGAAAATTTCAACTGAGCAACAATGCAACTTTTTGCACCAACCGAGATCGGGTCACCAAATGGAAACAAAGTGGAATATCCCAAAAATAAGCTACTTTATTTTAGGCCTTCTCAAGATAGTCCTTGTGCACTTCATGGTTCTCTGATACCCCTCACGAGGTCTGAAATATCACCCTCCAAAAATCACTACCTGATTTGGCTGAGTGCACCTTGGGAACACTTAGGTCTGGCATGTACTAGAAAATTCTTGATGCTATGTAGGAAAAAAGAGGTCTCCACTAGCATTTACCCAGCCAACTAGATTTGATAGCTCTAACGGTTTGTTCCTAGGATGAACAGTTTGAATGATGTGCCATTTAAAAAACTTTCAACTGAGCAACAATGCAACTTTTTACACCAACCAAGATCAGGTCACCAAATGGAAACCAAGTGGAATATCTCAAAAATTATATATATGTACTTGTATTCCTTCCAAAGATGGTCCTTTTTCACTTCAGATTTCTTCGATACCCCTCATCAGGTCCGAGATATCACCCTCCAAAAATTGTTGCCCGGTTTGGCTTAGTTTACCTTGGGAACACTTACGTCTGGCATGCGGTGGAACATTCTTGATTTTATTCAAGAAAAAAAAGGTCTCTAATAGAATTTACCCAGCCAACCAGAGCCAATGGAGCTTAAGGTTTGGTCCCATGATGAACGGTTTGAAAGATGCACCATTGGGAAAATTTCAACTGAGCAACAATGCAAATTTTTGCACCCGTCGAGATTGGGTTGCCAAATGGAAACCAAGTGGAATATCCAAAAACTTAGCTACGTGCTTGTATGCCTTCCCAAGATGGACATTTTTCACTTCACGGTTCTCTAATACCCTTCACAAGGTCTAAGATATCGCCCTCCAAAAATCACTGCCCGATTTGGCTTTATACACCTTGGGAACACTTACATTCGACATGCACTGAAATGTTCTTGATGGTATGCAAGAAAAACAAGGTCTCCATTAGCATTTACTTGGTGAAAAATAATCGATGGAGCTAATGTTTTGGTCCCATGAAATTTTTTTTGAAATATGCACCATTGAAACCAAGTGGTGCATCTTTCAAGTGAGCAACAATGCAACTTTTGGTACTTTTACGTCAATGATACTTATAACTTTGCAAAGATGACCAATGTGACTTAGATGAACTAAATATGTAATTCTCATGCTAGATTGACCTTAATTGAACATTTTGACCACTTTGACCACTTTGGCCCACGCCTTACTAATAGGGCTTAATAGGTCAAATGGTTACATAATGGGATAAACAAAAATCTAATGAAATCTATATTATAATTGAAATCTATTAAAATTGAATTGTAATGCATGAAAATGATATGTTTGGCCATTTCACAAAAAAATTTAACTAAGTCAAATAATTGCATTCTTGCATGTATTTCATCATTATACAAGCTTGAGTGTACACATAACCTTGTGTACAAATACATCGTATATCATTGATACAACCATATTATGAATAAATATATCAATGTTACCAAAAGTCCTAGATACAAAATTACAAAAAATATTAGATATACAACAATATATCAAAAATTCTATATAATAAGTGTGTCATTTATGCTCCTAAAATGTATAAGTTTGATAAATGGTACTCAGTGACATCTACATTCTAATCCATGCATTCTGAAGGCACAAGAAAAGTTAAAAGAGAAAACAAGAAGTTTATAGGTTGACAAAAATATTATGAATGTATAAGTAACTAAAAGAATCAAAGAACATGACTAGCCAATGCATAGTGAAGTTTACCAACATTTTTTATGAGATAATCAAATGCACACCTCAATCTTCTATATCTATCATATATGTATCCAACTGCTCTTACAATCCACATACAAAACCAATTTTATTGGCTCAAACAAATGAAGAAGAAAACTATAATTAATGTATTGAATGTAAGCGTAATGAATATGGAAAACTTTGCAGTGAGTTGCACTTACCTACTGAAGTGTACCTGAAGGGTCATCTCTCTTCTTGAGGGTATTCAATATTTCTCCATGTCAATAGTACTTATAGTCCAAATTTATTTTTTATTTGGTCTTCCTTGATGTTTGAATAACTGAACATTGGCTTCTATAACAGGGTGTGAATACATGAGAATGGTTTTGTGCTTCTCGTAGTCTTCAAACATAGGAATGTCATTCTTTCTAATCATGTACATGCACAACCATGTTCCCGCAACAACATGTGAACATGTTGGATATGTAAACCTATCATCATCTATCGTCATTTGTGCAAGCTTCTACTTTCCTTGTACATAATGTGCTTATTAGTAATCCGATCTCTCATCATTCCCCTATGGTGCAACCAATGCAAAAACATGTCTTGGCTATAGAAGATCTAAAAGATGGTTGCACTCAAGTGGACAATCCATGTCATCATTTATTACAAGGAGTGTGACAAATAAAGGAGTTAGATAATGTGGAACCCATGTATCGACCCACTCACTTGAGTCACATTGATCCCAATCACACTAAAGACATATGGGACAAAAATAAGCCAACTCTCATGTCCAAATGGTCTATGTACTAGCATCTGAGCTTAGAAATGAATACATTTTTTAAAAATATTTCACTTTCTAATGATCCAACCTATCTCCTATTGTTCCCAACTCAACCAACCAAAAGAATCTATGCACTACTGAATCAAGAGTCCCCCCTGTGACAATGTTGAAGTACACCAATCAACAATAGAACGAGCATCCAAAATTTCTACACCTAAAATCCTCAATCGCTCCTTAAATAGAGCTCTCTTTTCACATGCACCTTCTCCATCATGCTCCCCTTTTCCATGTCTGGCCTCAAAAAAAATCCAAATATGAGGTACACCTCTCTCTACATGCATTCTACACAACCCATAAAGCATACAAGCATTCTTGAATTGACTTGTGCAGTTACCTGACCAAATGAGATGTCTATCCATAGCAATATCATTTTCTTGCACCAACTCAAAATAATTCTCAAAGAAATATTGGACATACTCATGAGAGTGAGATATATCATCTCTCATATAAAAATGGTATACTCTGATTATCTTCCAGTCATCTTTTGTACTATCATGGGAATGTCTATGTGTTATGTGCACAAAAAAAGAAACTTCAATGGAATTGTAATATTGAGCTTGCAACTCATTATGGGGCTATAATGTATAGTTCTCTACAAATTCAATGACCGATATAATAGTGCCAATTTGTCCTTACACATCCTGAACTATTGATCTAACCACTGAGACCTGTGACTATGCCTTGCATACTTGTAAACATTATTCTTCTTGAAATCTGAAATAAAATCAGCTACATTACATTATTTTGTAACCAGCTCATATCTAGAGCCTTCACCTCCACTTTTCAATGTATATTTAACCATTTCACATACCTTGTTTTGGAGAGTTGTCTTTCCAAAAGAGTCTTCGCATCCCTAATGAAAATATGAAACGAACTTCACTAACCCACCACACTTTGAGAACTTTTCATTTAATAAATCATGTCTATAAAAGAAACAACCATCATCTCTATGACATAAAAAATGATATACCAAATCTCTTGATGATTTTGGAAGAGCATTTGCACCACACTCCTCCATCATTTCATTAGTATGCAAATTAGAACGAAGGGATCATAATAGTTCATGGTGCATTGAAAACTCCACATGATATTTACAACAACAAGTATTTCGAATCTTAAGAGGTACACAAAAAATGGCTTGAAGGCTTCAAAAGCTCTTTGTGATATTTGCAATGTTGGATGTGTCTCACAAAAAATTTTGAACAACATTGTTTAAATCACCTCTAAATAATGTTTAGGATACAGGGTACGGTCTCGAATGCCAATTCTCAACTTCAAGACATCCTTCACATTTGGTGACACTCTTGAGTTAGATTTCCATAATATTTGAATTTGATACTTCACACCATTGGTAAGCCTCTTATCACAATGTGGAAGTCTCCCACCATAAGCCCATCTATCATCTTGAAGAGGGTCATCAAATATTTCTCTTCTTGTAAGTACTCTATCCAAAGTTTTATGATTTAGGTTCAAGTCAATACAAGTTTGTCTCATTAAACGAGCCTTTCTCAAATGAGGACTTACTAAGGAGGTTGTAATAACCCTCTGAGAGGGTCTCTAATCTTTTTCCTTGGTATTCATCCCAATGGAATTGAGAGCACTAAAACAATTTCTTACAATAATAACATTCCTCTCCATTTTCTTGTTCACACTAATGTTCAATTTGACAAGTATAGGTCCCATCTTCTGCATCTTTAACAACTGCAAAAACATTTGACATTGCTTGACCAATGTCTTGTGGCTAAAAAATTGATTAAAAAGTCTTGAAGCCCACAACCGAATGGTTCTTTATGATCTCTTGCCATCAAAATTTCTCATTATTTTCTCATCAATTTCAAGTAACCATTTTGTTGTTCTTGAAGGTCTTAAAATTGAAGTTCGTCTTTCTTCATCACAAGGGACTTCATTTATCATATAATTTGGACATGTGTAATGTAGATTGGGTTCTTGAGCACCATTATCATTGTCAATTCATTCATATTCAATCAAAGGATTGTCATTTCTAATGTCTACACTTCCATTGTCCACATCTACATGTTCATTTTAAAACCCTACATTTTCATCTTCAATCCATACATTCTCATTTTCAAGATTATTGTCATAAATCATTTCAGATTAATGTTCTTCACTTGAAACTACATTTAAGGGTGGGCCTATTACCTCAACTTAATTAATATTTAACATACCTTGTCTCTTGTTCCGATGACCAACCCTACCTCTTTCTCTATACACTTCAATCTCTTAATTTGTGAGCCTCCTCTTCTGTTTATGCTTTTAACGACTGCTACTTCCCATGGTGAGACCAAAAAGGTGATTCAAAACCTTTGATAATCAATAAATTTCCAACAAAAGGTTGAAAAAAGTTTTTTTTGTCTTCCACAGCTCCAATCCCGTAAAATTCTCTCCAAAAAATGTGGTTCTTGGAATGAGGGACTCTCTCTCTCTCTCTCTCTCTCTCTCTCTCTCTCTCTCTCTCTCTCTCTCTCTCTCTCTCTCTCTCTCTCTCTCTCTCTCTTGTTGATTGTATAATATTGATAGATCATACTGATAATGATCTTATAGAGTATGGTTATCATTGCTGGAAAACCATTACATAGGTAAGAAAGTTTTGTGTAAGTATGTGAAGTTAAACCAACCAATACACAGTAATAACCTATCGGTAAAGAGAAGTTAAGTCAGAAAGGTAACCGGTGAATAAAAGAACATGTGAAGGACAAATCGGTGAAGGATGGAAAGTTTTCTATCAGTACATTGGAAGGTGTAAAGACAATAGGTATACTATAATTTGTGATCGCGCCTCTTAGGTCACACCGGTAAAGGCTTAAGTGAAGATACCACCAACTTGTCAGTGTAGCGAACAGGTAAAAGTTAAAGGTTATTGAAAAGCTTTGATTACTTGGCTAAATTGGTTATGACAGTGGACGATTCAATGAATTTGGACAACATGAAAAATGTAGTACATTATTTAAAGAGCTGAATAAGTAAATTCTTAGGTAGTTGTGCACAAATTTGTGTATTAATCCAAGGTATATTTTGTTCAAAAATTTTGAAGGAATATTTCACATTGGAGGTAACAACTTAAAGATTGTTATGGATGATGTGGTAAGGATTTCATGTTTCTATGAGTTAGTTATGATTTATAAATCTATTATGGAGGGAAACAGAAACCCTAATTAAGTTTATAGTTGAAGGTAAAGGCTATAAGATGATAGCTACTGACAAATTTATGGGAAGAGAAGCAGATATAGTATTGTTAAAAAGTAAGATCTTGGACAGCGATTACAGAGTCATTTTTAGAGAAGAATTAGGATCCAATTTAGAAAAAAGAACAAAGCATCAAAGGATCTTATTAGCATTCAGGAGTGCATTTCATTGGTCAATTACTCTTTTTGTTTTCCTAATAGTTTTAGCAAGTTAAAATCCCTTAACAGGGTAGTCTCTAGCAAGACTTTATTGTAAATCCCCTAATAGGGTCAACACTGTAATAGTGGGATTAAATCCTCTAACAAGGTAGTTTGTAATAGGATTGTAGATACTTCCAATAAGGTATCAGTCACTCCTAATAGGGTGATTCACCTAGAAAGTGACATATTGTAAGCTCCTAACAGCACACTATTTTTTACTGCAGTGAGAAGATTGTGGGTTTCATCCCCACCATCATTTTTCCTCTGACCAAGGGTTTCCATGATAAAAATATGATTGTTATGTGTGTGGATGTGTTTTCATTTCATTCATTGTACTTTTACTTTAAAATTGTAGTTATATGCTTCATAGTTTGGAAGTTTATTTTTCTGTTGTTTAAAGGTATAAGGAAAAGTCTAAAAGTTTTATTAGTCCTGATTCACCCCCCCCCCCCNCTGATTCCCCCCCCCCCCCCTCTCAATACCTATTATTTCCAATAATTGGTATCATAGCTCAGACTCTCTAGATGAAAATTTTGATTGCTTGGGGAGTAGATCTAAGGAAATAGAAATCTATAGGTATGAAAGACAATTGGAGGCAACCAATGAGATGATTGAGGAGTTGAAGAACAAGCTTAAGACTTCATTGGAAAAAAGGAAATAATTGTCTGAACAATTGAAAGAAAGTATAGACCGCATTGATGAATTATCTAAAATAAGTGTTAACTCTAAAGAAGTTGAGGCTGCAATAGTGTATCTGATGGAAAAGAACAAGATCCTAACTAAAGAAGCAACCAAGATCAATAGAGAACAAGAAACTCAAGCCATAAGGTTGTATGAAGTGCTTGAAGGAATGAGAGTTGTTGAAGATGCAAAAAGGAATATTGAA